>JASFCZ010000177.1:0-13912 GCA_036937155.1 Cyathus pygmaeus
TGAGGAAATAGATGAATTTGTGGCGAAGATGCCGTTAAGTACGTTCTCAGTTTATTCTGTCAAGCATTCGGACACCTACTAATCCAGTACTTACTTGACATAAAGCGAATTACTCTTGAGTCAGGTGATCGCTTTGCATGTTTTGGAATTCAAATTGGTCGGCACTGTACTCTTCATTGTACTAAACTCAGTAAATTCATTGTAATCATTGAAACAATACCGCAAAGGACTTGCCAGTGCGTACATTGTGGTTTCCACAAATAAGATTTTCCATTGCCACCACTGCTCATTGTTTATTACCACATACTTCCCCCCTGACGGCATGTTCTGGACTGATTCCAATATCCTCAATAGCACACCCAAAAAGTTCTACTGCTTGTCCTTGGAAATCTCGTCCATTGTAAAGCTTTTGCGACCGTCGTCCTTTAGAACACAAATGCAGAAGTGGTCTCAACGATTACCGACACCTTGACCGACACCAACGATATACTTAAGTATGAATTATCATATGGAAATGAGCGGTCATTGGATCGGGCCGATGCTGGTAGACGTTTTCTTCCAGGAGTTCTTGCCCGTCTCGGAAGAGACTTTTAAAGAGGATGGCTCACCATGTATTCATGTCGACAGAACTTTCTTTCAAAGTATCGTAAAAGTTACTACTGAGAATCAAGGCTTTTGTACGTAGGTTTAAAATGCATTCGGACCACTTCATTGACCACCGTAAATGGGTTTACGCCAAAGGCCAAAATGAAACGCGATCCCCAGCTGGGAATGATTCAGAACACGACTCCTCCGAAGACGGGAATTCGATTGACGAGACGGCCCAGCCACTATGCAATCACAGTTATCTTGACAAGATGTTCCAAGCTGCTTTAAATTCTTCGCGTTGGCCGAAAGCCATTGATAATCGAACATGATTGACTCGACATTCAACCTCGCTGCACATAAGGCTAGGACTTCAAATATTACGAACAGCTTGAAGCGCAGCCTAGGCCCTTCAAAGGAATCAGTGTCTAAGAGAATAAAGGCCAAAGTTAACAGTGTCGTTGCGAATATAGTCTCTCTGCGAGAGGAAGAAGAGCTTGATCATTAGGATTCCGTGTTCGTTCTTTGTTAACGGTGCCGCCGGTTTGTTTACGATCCAGTAGTTGTCCATCTTTTTTTTTTCGCACATTCGAGCTGTCGTGCTCCTCCTGTCTATGTACTAGAAAAGAATATAACGATGAGGTACATAGCAAGTTCTAAAGTCAATATCAGCGAGGTTCTGGACTTCTAGTCACAGTGCAACTCTCCGCAGAAGTTAACTACAAGTTCAGTGTAGGACGATGGCATAGTCACACCAGCTACTAACGTACTAGTAGCAACGTAGGGCTGTAATATATGGATATTAGTATAGTTATTATGTGGCACATTGCCGCCTCTTCCTCACAAAAAACACACAACACTTGTATCAATTATATGACACGTCTAATACATCATAACATGCCATTATATGGTGCAATAAACAGCCTGACGAAACTACAACAACGATATCACACATAAAAATATATCCACTCCATCCAGAAACGGATGCGAGCAAATAAGTAGTAGTAAGTAAAAGAAAAAAGAAAAATCCAGCCAGCGCACAGCGCGCTGACCACCAAAGCAAAGATGACGAGAAAAAAAAAACAACAACAACAATTTACGATGAAGCACAAGCCTTCACCTGATCGGCGAGCCACTTTCGCCGGTCGTCATTCCTAGCCGCAAGCCGCTGGGAATACTTCTCGACGTCGTCTTTGGTCCTATATTTCCATAGGATGTCCTCCGCGTGGGAGACGTAGAAGAAACGGTATGTCCGTAAGCAGACTTTTATTTCGAGCCCGTCTTGCGTTGATACGTCTGGGGGGGTCTCGCGTGCGGAGGGGGGGAGGTTCCTGTTGTGGTGTGAGTAAGGTTAGAGTTGAGAAGATGGAGAGGACGAACCTCCGCAAGAAGGGTCTCTTGATTTTGTGGTGTGGGACGCCGTCTGTGTGTTCGCTCTGCGAGGGGTTAGTACGAGTGGAAAGAGGGAAGGGTATCAACGCACCGAGACATACGAGTCGATGTACGCCTGCCATCGACCCGAGAGCGCCTCAGAATCATCAAAGCCCGAGTCGTCCTTCCCAATAAGCTGGAACGCCATCGTCTTCGAGTCCGCGAACTGGAAAAATGGTATCAGCAACCAACCCCACCAACCACAGTTACAACTCACCCAATCAATCCTAAACAGATTTTCATCAGGTCCCAAAATCTTCTCCGCCCCCCTCCGTGCATTAATCAAATCCTGGGTCGTCCACGATCCTGCGCTCTTCTCTCTTTTGAGCGCATCGAGCAGTCCCTGACTCTTCGGATCGCCAATAACGCCCTGGACCTGCTTGACGATGACGCCGACGAGCTTATCGACGGTGAAGATCTTGTACGCGTCCTTCACCCCGAACATGTATCGCATCTGGTCCTCGAAAGCCTGCATCTCGAGCTCGGCGTCGAAGAGGCGCTCGATGGACTCGAGCATGAGGGAGTAGTAGTGCTCGGCGTGCGCTTTGTCTTCGAGGGCGGTGAGGGCTGCTTTGGCTTGTGAGCTGAGACCCGCAAGGATCCCGCGGGAGGGTTTCCAGGGCGTGTCGGGGGAGGCGTAGGATTGGGCTAGGGATTTGAAGAGGTGCAGGCGGGAGTAGAGCATCTAGATGAATGTTAGTTGTGTACAAGTGAATAAAAACCTGGGAGCCCACCTCAATTAACCTCAACAAGGTATAAAAGATCGTATTCGTAAAGAAGATATTCCTCTTCCCGCCCTTCCTTCCCTCCCCCCTCCCACTCCCATTCGCACTCGCACTTGTACCAGGTACAGGCTCCTCCTCCCCAAGAGCCGGAGAAGCAAGCCTTGAAACAGCAGGCGACGCCCCAGCCCTGGTCGTCCGCTTCGTACTCTTCGCCTGCTCGCTCTTCAACAACTTCTTCCTCAAATCGCCCCCTTCCGCAGTCGCCAGCCCGCCCTTCTTGCCCTTCTTCCCAGAGGCGCTAACCACCTCCTCCAATGCCTCCTCCAGCACCTCTTCCTCCAACGCTGTCTCCTGCACGACCACAAACGCCGAGTTGAACTCGACGGCATTCACGCCAAAGAAAAGCGGGACGAAACTCCTAAGGAAACTCTCGATTCGCCTTCGTTCGACTGTGGCGATCTGCCCCTGTGTGCGATCCAGGAAACTCAGTGTGAGCTTGACACAGTCCTGCAGTACCTCCGTGTCCTCAATGACGAACTCCAACTGATGCCTGGGGCGGGACCTACAGAATGTAGGATCCACCAACGCAGCACGTCTCGCGACCTGCTCGTCCCTCGCCGCCTCGATCTGCGCAACGAACGTCTTCCCCGACATCGCCTTCTTATCCGCCGCGCGAAACAAAATAACCTGATGGTCCAAACTCTTTGCATAGTTCCGTGCGTCCACCTCCCTCCACACCTTATTCCACTCCCTCTGCGCACGCCTCCACTCTTCCTCCTTCTGCTTCAGGCGGGCATACACCACGGGAATGGCATGCGCAGGGGACTCCTGCATCGCATGGATGACTTCGAGCCCGGGTTCGCGTCCGTAGATCTTCTTCACCACGCGCGTGTGGATCGCCTTCCACGTGCCGCCGAGGTTGGCTTTGAGCTTGAAGGAGGGGCGTTCCTCCGGTGGGAGTTGCAGGATTTTGGCGTGGATGGGCTCGAGCATGGAGATGGTGCGCACGATGGCGTCGATGTGGAAATCGTATTCGTGGCGTTCTTCTTCGGAGCGGTGGAGGGCTTCTTCGTAGATGTTCTTTTTGTGGGCGATGAAGCCGCTGTCTTCGGAGGACCAGGTGGGGTGCGAGACCCAGTCGTCGTTTAGGACGGAGCGGCACATGTCGTCCCGCCCTGAACAGGTTACACTGGCTTCCTACCATGGGAGTTAGTACGTGTGTTGGGAAGACGAAACGAATGCGCACCTCGGCTGATATCTGTCGATAACTGCCATACTTCATCTTCAAATCATTGCGTCCAGGCTTGACAGGGAGATTAACGACACGGGGCCTAACCCAGTCCCTCTCGCCCCTGACATCGCTGACGCCCATACTGCCATCCCACTCGAGGATCTCGCAGAACTGGCGCCAGACTTCGCTCTCGCCGAGGAAGTTCTTGCTCTCCTTGACGAGGCGGGCGGTGTCGATATAGTCCTGCGTGAAGAGGTTGACGAGTTTGAGGAACTCGTTGTAGAGATCGCGATTGTCGAGGAAGCGCTTTACGCGGTCGAAAAAGTGCGTCTCGGGTGCTACTGGCGTGCGCGCCATGGCGGGCTTGGGGGCGGGATGGTGGGCGTAGGCGTGTGGTGGTTCGTGTGGCGTTGAAGAGTGTTTGAGGCGCTGCGAGACGGTTAGCGTAGTTTATAGAATGTAATGGAGGGACGCACCTTGGAAGGAGGCTGCACGATCTCCCTATCCCTGCGCTCCCTCTCGAGCCTCTCGCGCTGTTCCCTCTCACGCTCACGGTCGCCCACCTTGCGCTTGCGCTTCTGCGGGGCATGGCTTGAACTGGCGATAACATCGAGCTTGCTCCCCCTCCGCGAGGATCGCTCTGGCGGGACATCGTCCATGAGACTCTGACTCCTCTCCGGCATGAAAACGCGGAAATCAGCACGCAGGTCCGGGTCGTCTTTGAAGAGGTGTGCGATCTGGCGGGATACTTCCTCCTGCTTTGGTTGTGAGTTAGCGTGTGATGAAGGTGATGAAGGGACGAACCTCGTCGATGGACTCGGGCTTGTGGTGGTAGCGGGAGAGAATGTCGAGGAACTGGCGGTAGGTGTCGGGGTCGCAGCGTTGTTTGATCTTCTGGACGTATTGGACGGCGGGCTCGATGGCCTGGCCGTCGACATTGGGGTAGGCGGAGAGGTTGAGCGGTGTCGAGCGGTGTGGATGGGGGTCGGGCGAGTGCATGTCTGGTGGTGGTGGTGGTGGTAGAGGATAGAAGAATGAATGGTAGCAATGGAGAATGAAGAGTGAATGATCGAATAAATAAAAGAATCAACAAATAATAATGATCGACGTACCGGACGGATAAGCCCACGGACGACTCGGGAGAGTGCTCTGGATGGTGGTGCCAGTGGGCGTGGTGACGGTGATGAGGCCTGCGTCACGGGGGTCGAGGGAGCACTCGATGCGGTAACCGACGGGGAGGAAGGTGTTGAAGCCCTGGATGAGGGCGGGGTGGCCGTTGAAGAGATGCGAGACGCGCTTGATGACGCCAGGCGTGTCGATGCTGTAAACGGTGAGGACGACGCAGGGAAGAGAGATGGGGCACGCACAGCTCATGCTTGAACTCCTTCATGATGTCGAGGAAGTGGTTGTAGACGTCGGGCTGGTCGTGGAACTGGACCTTGACGGCGTCGAGGTAGCTGAGTGCGTCGGTGACATTGAGAGGGCGGTCGTTGGGGGCGTAGTGGGCGGGGTCGACGGGCGACGGGCGGTGTGGCGGGTCGTCCTGCATGGGGGCGGGGGTGCTGGTCGTGGGTGGTGGTGGCGGGTTAGGGTCAGGGGACTCGGCATGGAGCGGAGACTGAAGACGCGGGGAGTCGTCCATGGCGAAGATGTGAATTCGTGAAGGCGGACGAGTGGTGACGATGACCTGGTGGTCTGTGCGTTCCGGGCCTACCACGTGCCCCCGCGTCTATCGAGTTCACTGCTTCTGTCTTCACCACAGCCATGGCCGCAATTGCAACGTGCCCTTCAAGACTGCACGATGATCATCGAGAAGGAGACTGAGCGAGAGCAGTCCGGCGCACCCCCGGCGTACACCGCGACCACCAGTGCCGCTGCGACCAGTAGCAGTGCGCCGATCACCGCCCAAAGCATTCCCGCCGGCACTAGCAGCGAGCCATCCAAACCGCCACCGCGGACAGTCGTCTTCTCCAGGCAGCCCTCGCACACAACCGCCTACCCGACATTCAGGCCCATTTTCCTCGTCTCGCTGGGCAAGTACCTCAACAAAGGCTTCATGCGCGTCATCCCGCCCTCCCAACAGCACCCGCACCCCTTCGCAACCCACGACGTCGACGAGACCGACTGGTTCAGGTGCGGTGATTCACTATATTATCAACGTTGTATTTACATTTGGTAGTTTTCTGGACGAGGTCCACACGGCAGGCGCACTCTCGGAGAAGGAGGAACGCCATGCAACCTGGATCCCCATCGTCAGCATGATCCCCGTCGTCAGTACGTCCTCCCCTTCCCTCCTTAAGCTCTTACTTCCCCCTCCTCTAGATATAGTCATCTCCCATGGCGTACGCACCTACCTAAAATCCCGCAAGACGCCCTCCGTAGTCCAGGTTATCGATCTGTGGAACCACCACTTCTTCCGTCCACGCCGCATCGAGGTCTTGCTGTTGCGCGGCACTGCGAAGCTCTCTGGATCTGACAAGCCGGTGGGCGCACTGCACACCCCCGACGCGGTGGATGTGAGTGGGCTGGACGGCGCGTATCAGAAGGCGATCGCGGCGGGTACGAGCGTGTATGATATTGAGCGCTTTAGGGGCCGCGAGGGGGATGAGAAGGATATGACCTATCGCTTGTTCGTTGTTCCTATTGCTAGTTGAACGTTGATGTATTTGTATCGTGGATTGTAATATACATGTTTTCCTATTTCCATCCATCTATATCGCATCTATATCCTCACGCCAACCCACTCAAATCAACGCGCGCCCCCATCTCCCCCAGCCCCAGCCCGCCCAACACATTCTCCACCGCCAACGTCGCCATCCCCACCCTCGTCTCATTCGTCCCGCTCCCCACATGCGGCAGCACCACACACCGCGGCTCCTTCACCAGCGGATGATCCGCCCCTACCATAGGCTCTCCCTCCACCACATCTACCCCCGCACCCCATATCCACCCCTCCTTCAATGCTTTCGCAAGCGCATTGCTGTCGACCAGTGTGCCTCTAGCTGCATTCACCACTATCGCAGTCCGTTTCATCAACCGCAAGAACGGCTCATTAACGAGATGCATCGTCCCACTCCCCCCCGGGGCAAGAACGAACAAAACATCACTCCCTTTAGCCAACTCATCCAATCCCACCCTCCGCACCTCCTCCAGCCCCAACTTCACCCTCAAAGCCTCGTCCCGCTCCGGGGTGGCTGAGGAAGTGGGATTGGAGGAGTAGAGGCAGTGCGTGATGCCGAAGGGGATGAGGCGGGCGAGCGTGGCGTGCGATATGCGGCCGAACCCTAGGAAACCGGCTGTGCGCGTGGGGGAGAGGGGGCTGGAGGAGAGCTGGGGGCCGCAGAATATGTAGGGCGCCCAGGGGGAGTTGGGCCACTGCGCGCGGGCGTTAGTAAGTGAAGTGTATAACTCTTATATTAATGAGAGACGTACGTTCCCGGACTCGACGACGTGCATTGCGTGTTTCGCATTTCGCCCCGCCATTAGGGCCAGCATGATCGATATGTCCGCCACTGTTTCATTGTTAGCTTCCACTTTCAAGTACACGTGACAAGAACGCACCGGCGTCGGTGAGCACGTCGGGCGTGTATCCTACTTTGACATTACGCTTGGCGGCTTCTGGGAGGTTTATGTGTTCTGGTGAGGTGAGTGTGAGCAGTAAGATGGGGCGAGTAGAGAGGGGACGCACCGTAGCCTACAGACATGGTCGATACGACTTGCAGACTTGGTCCAGCTATACCACATCAGTGCATATTCATTCGACATGGGGCGTTATCGCGCACCTGCTTCTAGGACCTCCGGTCCCACCTAGAGATGAATTAGAATCAAATCAACTTCCTATTAACTCAACGCGCCTTATCAGTCATCATGACCAACAACCCACTTGCGCCTTTTACATTCACAAGGATCCACGCGGGGTCACAACCGCGGTCCTCCGGCCACACCACCAACTGCCTCTTCATCAGTGCCTTTCACTTCTTAACAAGTACAGACGCACGTCGATATCGGTCCTCCCCTCGAGCAGGGGCATGACATCAGGCCCTAGATTGCGGGTTACCACGACTTTGGGACGGCGGCTGAGGTGTGTGAGCAGGAAGGTCAGTCTGCTGAGCATTGTGGTTAGAGGGTGAGTTACTCAATAGGGGGCATGTTGGAGGTTTAATAGTCCTGGGATATCGATTAGCTCGTTGCGCCGGTGCGATTGGGTTATTTAGAGAGATGGCAAGGACTGGGCGGAGGGGCGGGCCGGTTCTGGGTGGTGCACGTGAGGGATTAGTCAAGACAGTGGACAGTGGCGGACACCGGGAGACTCGAGTAAAGTAAAGTAGACACAGTGAAGTAAGCAGCGCAGTTCGAGGATAAACGGTGGTTTTGGTGTCCTGGGCGCCACGAGCGAAATTGTTTCCACTTTCTGGCAGAAAATACCGGGAAATACCTGGAAATACTTGGAAAATGCCAGGAAATACGACAATGATAGATTGTGCATAAAGACCGTCTTGTAAACGCAGGCACCATGCGGTCTTGTCAATGAGTATTGTACCATCGCCCATTGTGCACATAAATGGCAAAAGGCGACGCGGAGAGCGCATGTGACTTACGCGTTCGCATTATTTGTTTGGCTTTTGTTGACGTCACGTGGTGTTGGATACAACCTGGAATTTCGCAGCTTGTCATCGCCCATCTCGTCCTCCACCTCCAACCCGTCCATATCCCCCACATCCCACTCATTCTGCTCTCTTCATACCCGCGATTCACATGGCCTCTAATATACCTGTAACGCCCTCTTCTCTTCTCTTTAAAATATGAATATCTCACCGTATGGATCGTGTAGACACGCCGTGTAACGCGGACAACTCGCACCACGACGATTAAGGAAAACGAAAATGCAAATGCCCGTCCCTCACGAATTTCTACGCGCTCAAAACCCGCTTCTACACAAGCAGGAGCCACCGCTGCAACAGGCGGCGCTACCCGTGCTACCGCTGCCTCGCGCGCCAAAGCCGCCGCCGCCAACGCTGACGTCAAGGCCGACCACCCGCCCGTCAAACGCAAGCGCGAAGCCCTGGGCGAGGTCGCTGCCCCCAATCGCCCCAAGATGGTTGCTGCAGGCGTGAAGGGGAAGGAGAAGGAGAACCCCAAGGAGACGTTCGATGGCGTCGTGATCAAGAGCAAGGGCGTTATTGCCGCGCGTCAGCCCCTCCGCCTCGTCTCTACGCGCCAGTCCACAAAAGCTGCCGCAGTGGTGGCCAAGGAGGTCGTCGTCACTAGGACGAGGGAGGAGGTGGCGCATGTGCCTAGTGAGAACGCGATGGCTGTTGACCCGCCTGCGCCTGCTGTGCAGCTTCCTAGTCTTACGGTTCGTCGATCGGTCGTGGCAACGAAGGAGGTTATTCCTATTAGGCGCTCTGATGTGAAGCATCGTGCCTCGGCTAGGACCCTGCGCCACAGGCAGGAGGAGGAGGATCTCGAAGATATGCGTCGCGCCAAGAAACCCAGGACGTCTTCTGACACGCCGGAGGAAGACCCTCAGATACTTGAGGAGGCTAGAATTAGGGCTGAGGAGGACGCGTTGCAGGCTAGGATAGATGCTGAGCTTGAGGCGTACGCGAATGAGGTTGAGGCTGATCCTGAGGATTCGCACTGGGATGATCTGGATTCTGACGACGCCGATGATCCCCTCATGGTCAGCGAGTACGTTGTGGAGATTTTCGATTACTTGAAGAAAATCGAGGTAGGTATTATTTGTTATTTGCGTTGATATGGTGGCTTATTGTCCTTGTAGATTGACACAATGCCCAACCCCAACTATATGGAGAGCCAAAAGGAGCTCGCGTGGAAGATGCGCGGCATCCTCACCGACTGGCTTATCCAAGTACACGTCCGCTTCCGCCTCCTCCCCGAGACGCTCTTCCTCGCCATCAATATCATCGACCGCTTCCTCTCTGCACGCGTCGTTTCGCTGGCGAAACTACAGCTGGTTGGAGTCACGTGTCTCTTCATCGCAGCCAAGTTCGAAGAGGTCGTCGCTCCCTCCGTGACGCACTTCCTCATGTGCGCCGACTCGTCGTACACCGAGTCCGAGATCCTCCAGGCGGAGCGTTATGTCCTCAAGACGCTCGACTGGAACCTGACATACCCCAACCCTGTTCATTACCTTAGACGTGTGAGCAAGGCGGATGATTACAATGTCAAGGTCCGGACGCTCGCCAAGTATCTTTTGGAGATTAGCTGTCTTGAGTGGAGGTTGATCGCTGCACCTCCTTCGTTGATGGCCGCGGCTTCGATTTGGCTCGCGCGCCTTGCTTTAGATATGGAGCAATGGGTGCGTTGTTTTGAGTGAATGTAGTTGCTCACGTTGCTGACCGCATTGATTAGACACCCAATCTTGCCCACTACTCTTCATATCCCGAGAGCGCTCTTATCCCCACCGCGAACCTGATGCTCAACTATATCCTCAAGCCCATCAGGCATGATTCCTTCCACAAGAAGTATGCCGGCAAGCGGTACTTCAAGGTAAGATTCACCTTTTTTCGTTTTCATTTCACCTAACTGACTATCTGTTAGTCAAGTGTATATATGAGGGAGTGGGCTCTTGATCGCTGGGTCGAGAATACCCAGGTGGACCTCGCCAAGGAGCTGCCTAGGATTAAGGTTGAGATCAGGCTTCAACGCGAGCAAGAGGAGGTTCCCGAGCTGGACGAAAGCAAACCAGAGGAAAGCCCTGCTAAGCCGAACTCATATGATCTCCGTACTCGTCACTGAGCGCGCCGGTTTCTTCACGCCTTGGATATCTCCTCACTGTCTCACCGTCATATACTCACACCTCCTATCCGCGACCGCTGTTTTTTTTTTTTTTTTTTGGACACCCACCCTTTTTCCCTCCGCCTGCATCCATACCCTGTTATCGCATTGTTTCCAATACGCATTTTTTCTCACTCTGTGCCACCACTACCAAATATGTGCCGTACCATGGCTACATACTACTATCAATATGATATGTTAAATTATCAACCATGCATTCATCTTTCCATTTCCACCATCACCCATTACTATCAGCGTCGCCGTCGACGTCATGATCAATTCTATTGTTTACTATATGGTAAATGTTTTGCATATGGACGACGCGTCCCTTCGCTTACCTTTTTCCAAGATGGTTACCGTGTTTTCTGCCATGTTTTCTGTGGACCGTTCTTCATTTTCTTTTTATTGATGTTTTCCCTTCAGTTTTACTCATGGTAGATTAGCTTTTTCTCTGCCTGTAGTCGTGTTGATAGTCTTTGAATGTCGTATTTATACAAGTAGCATAAGCCCACTGCGTTGCAATGAAATCAAATATATAAATTGTATGGTGGTGTGAATGTATCGTGCTTAAGCTGGTAAAAGATTTTCCTTTCTTATCTGTGTTAGCGTATTTGACTCCGCTAGTCCACGTGACGTTAAAGTCCCTTTTGTCTCTCCTCCGTCGCGACAGCCCTTAGGCTTCCGCGTCTCCACCACAGGCACGTTCACGCCTATATAAACCCCCTTTCTTTGTACTCCAATCCTTTGTTCCTTTACGACCCACGCTCACAACCTACTTCCCGTCACTATGCGCTTTACCCCTATCGCTGCGGCTGCTGTGGCCGCCAGCGCCAGTATTCCAGCTGTCCTTGCATGGGGAGCTGCAGGTACGTCGGGAACTGTGTTTTCAGGCCTTTCAACTAACACGGTGTGCTGCAGGACATGAAATTGTAGCTACCATAGCTCAGATGTACTTGGACCCGACTGTCCTACCGACAATCTGCGATATCCTCAACTCTACCAATCCCGACACTGCACAGCCTCTATGCCATCTAGCGCCATTCGCGACATGGGCGGACAGGATCCGCTTCAGAATGCGCTGGTCGGCATCCCTGCACTACGTTGGCGCGCTCGATGACCACCCTTCTCAGACTTGTACCTACCCTGGTGAACGTGGTTGGGCTGGGAAGAAGGGCATCAATGTTCTAGGCGGTATCAGGAACGTTACTACTATATTGGAAGATTGGACGCACGGAACGCAGAGCGATGAGGCGGCGAATGAGGCATTGAAGTTTGTTATTCACTTCTTGGGCGATATGCACCAGCCTTTGCATTTGACTGGGCGGGATCGTGGAGGAAATAGTGTTAATGTAGCGTTTGATGGCAGGAAAACCAGTCAGTCTTTCTTTCACTATTGACACGTTGAATGTTTCTGAATTTCGCATCTAGACCTTCATTCTTTGTGGGACGGTTTACTCATTGCGAAAGCTGTTCGAACGACGCCTAGGAAGTACGAGCGTCCATCCCGATACACTAAACTTGAAGCTGCATTGCGGGGAACGATCTACGACTCGTACATCCGTCGCATTATGCTGGAAGGTGTCCTTGACAAGTGGGCGGGTGATGTCCAGGGATGGCTTACATGCCCCTCTCCTGAGGCACGATCCTCGTCAGGCACAGGCGTTTGGCAGCAAGTGTTATCGTACTTCCAACTTCCCGATGTGGCGGACGAGACGGATGACGAGACTTTGTGCCCATATTACTGGTCTCAACCCCTTCACAAGCTAAACTGTGACATTGTATGGCCCAAGGCGATCGACGAGCCGCCATATAGCCATGCCCGTGCTCATGAATCGGACCATTCCGCTCATGATCACTTTTCTTCTGGCGAGGAGGAGCTCATTAAGCTCATCCAGGAATCTAGTCAGAGGCAGCCACAGGCTCCTTTGTTAGAACTTGATACCCCGGAGTATGCTGGCGCCATTGCGAAGGACATGCTCGTTGAGAAGCTGTTGGCGCAAGGGGGTATTAGGCTTGCTGGGTTGTTGAACTACCTCTTTGCGCAGGGCGAGGACGGACTAAGGATTAATGCTCTGTGATGGATGAGATGATACCTCGAAGATTTTGGATATATCCCTGTAATATAGTTGTAGATATCTTGTATATACTTTATTACATGAATGTTAAGGTCAGATATTGAGTTCTGTACGCGCGACTCCAGACAGTGTAAGCGGACCCGGAAGATAAGAAACCTCTGATATAATATTGCGTGTACCGAATCCATATCAAAGAATGAAAACATCATCTCTCTCTACGCGTTATGATGAATGCTAAAAAAAATCGTATTCAGCCGCTTAAATACAAGTGGAATGCGTATAACCAAATTAGTACTATTCAAGTTGCTGGTACAGCTTATTCTACCCAGGTAGAAGGTCATCGTCTGATATCAAATCACTATCACTGTCAAACTCGACTGCTGCATCCCTATGAATGGCCATGGCCTCATCGAAGTTGATCTGCCCTTCACCGGTTTCACCTTGACTGAGTTCATACAGCTCCTCTTCTATTCTGCTATAAAAGCCATTATGGAGATAATGTGCGGGATCATCAGAATCCTCATTGTCTGTGAAGTCGTCATTGTCCGTGGTGTCTGAGTCACTGTGGTAATCCGGGTCGTCTATCTCATCATCATCATCATCATCATCATCATTATCTTCATCTTCGAGGTATTTCCCCGCCAAAACATGCCTGAAATCCTGGATAGGCCCAAGTTGACACTCAAGCTGAACTGCAGGAAACCAAATGGAAAACGTGGAGTCGACCGGGTTAAGGTGGTGGTCCGCAATATCGAAATGCACATTATCAAGGCTTGTCAGAGATAAATCGAAACGTCGCACATATTTTAGATTGGGGAAATTGTCCCATTGGATGACGCTGAAGTTATCACTGATTTTCCGCAAATCATGTTGATACGTGTCAATAATTAGAAGATTTCGGTGCTTGAAATGTGACAACGAAACCTTGTATGTGTCACCGACCACCAAATGCTCCAGGGCTGGACACAAGGAAAGATCAAGAAATGTGGGATGGAAATTTCCAATATTCAAAAAACGAAGGTCTTGACCACAAGCTATGAGAAATGCGGTGAAATTCGCAAAAC
>JASFCZ010000178.1:0-13895 GCA_036937155.1 Cyathus pygmaeus
CAGCCTTTACTATAGTTGTTACGTGACTAGTCTCTTCAAGCAAGGTCTCTGTCGGCGCAGCCGGCATTTCCCAGTATGTCTGGTAGTAGTTATGTGCCATTCATTCTGGTCAGTAGTAATTTAAATGCTATATAGCAGATTTTGTTATTATTGAGACATACCAGCCTGATAAGTGCTGATGGCACATATTAGTGATATATGCACTGTTCAGAAACATAACACGGATGAGCGCGATAAAGCGGATTTGGTGATTATTGAGCAATATCAGCCCCTTGAACGCCTGATGGCCTTATGTTCTGATGAGCATATATGTGTCAAAATATGCGGTTGCGCATTTTTCCGACAAACGAAACAAAGCCTAACATCGAAATGCGTTAAACTCTATCATACTATGCTCTTATCTCGTACTCCGTAATATCCCATCGTAAAATTGGAATGGCGCTAGGTATCTTTCTATTGTTGGCACGGAAATTCTTACCACCTCTATCCAAAAGATAGCTTCATATTGGGATGACGCCATCTTTCTACTTTCTTGGCCAAAGAAAACCTTTAACGCAAAAGGATTTGATGCTGAACTTACAGTTGCAAATTACGAAGTACATGTTTTCCAACAGTGCATCGCAATATGGGACCAGGAAGTTCGACCCTGCAAACTTAGAAGTCGGAAATTCACTTCAGCGAACTCGGAGGTAATAATAGGAACCAGTTTCTTCGAGGACCTTGAGAATATAACCAATCAAAATAGCCTGCCTATCGGAAACTGATCGAGGATGACATGACTTCCAATTCAAGAAAACGAGAAGTTAGAAAGCAACTGTGTGTGTGAAGCATTGTTTGTATTAGAGGGATAAGCCAAATAGCCGAATATATTTTGGAAAAGATCCATTGCTTATTCGGCTCACAGACATCATACCCTCCCTAGCCCTCCCCCTAGCAAATGGACGATACCCACGCATACCTGTCCTGAAAAGGATAATCAGAAAGCGCCTACCACCTTTTTATGTGGCTTCTGAACTATAGAAACGAACTAATGTTGCTCACAGCGGATGTATTGTGGCAGAACGGATTACTACATCGATGTTATGGGAAGTACCTCCTACTTCAAAGTAATCTGTTTAGTAGACGTATGGTCAGAAGGGGTTCAGCAACTTGGATTGCGCTTTCTTTCAGGTCTGCAAAACTGAAATACCCACCCGCTCTTGCGCGAAACGACAAAGCGATGTGTCTTTGACCGGCGGATCATAGGAGTTAGTACATCAGTCATTGCCTTTAATAACGAAGGACTGCTAACGTGTCATTCCCGTACACAAGTACTTGCGTCATTTCGTCGTGGAGTCCGGTGACGTTAGGTGACACTGTACAACGTCTTCTATTCTCACTACTCCTGTACCATTTCGGCATTGTACCATTGCGCTATTTGGGCGGGATTCCGAACTTCCGTCGAAGGCATCTATTAAGAAATCATAACCTCTTGTGCGACATCTGCGCGAGATAGCGACATTGAACGTGTACTTCAAAGAAGAATGTTTATCAAAAGATCCGGGACGGCATGACTTACTGTCACGAATTGTGGATGTACGGCACGCTTTTTGGTGAGCTGGGCATTCTTCCTTCATGATGTAAGATCGGGATATTTTTTATACCATTCCGACTCCGACTTTAATTGATTAGACCATGAGGCAAGTTACCCTCTATTTTTCCCCCTACAGCCAATTCGAGATCAATTTAACTCGACTCCTTTTATTAACATTAGTAAGGTAGAATGTTATGAGATCACTTACCTGGGTCGAGTTTCTATAAGCTCCGCGGAATCAGACTCCTGCCACATCCCTATGTAAAGTACATGGGAGAGTCAACGCGATTGTCAGCGCGACGTGTGGAGGAAACTATTTGTCTCATGACTTACCGTCCTTTTTTTCTTGCTTCTGACTCGCTGTTGACTGACATTACCTGAGATGAATCAGGCTTATTCCTGTAAAACAAGTGTAAATCAGTGTGTACATAGTCGGACGAACGATTAATCCTTGCCTTCTTCGAAGCCTTTAAACCAGCAAAGCCTCAGCAAATATTGATCTAAATTATGCCGACTTCCTAAATTTCGACATATAGCACTCACTGAACATCATGTTGGGTTAATATGTAATTTGCCGAACCTATTGCGATATAGTCCGCGACATCGTGCTATCAAATTAGCTTCTGTGTCTCTCCCAAGTCGTTGATATTTGCTGATCTCAAAACACTCTTCCTCAAACTGGACAAACGAAATTCAGGAAATTTTCAGGGAAGACTCTCTACAGATGCTAGAGACCGACCCAAAATGATCGCCGCTGCCAGTGAGGTCTTGGGAAAACAGACCTGGTGCGGCAAGTCCCAACTTGAATGGCGGTGAACTGGAAATGATTTATCCGGGTGCACTTAAAACTTGCAAGTGGCCAATGACCAGTAGCCCCTCTTCGACATATATATCTGTATAACATGCGTGCCGCTGCCAAATAGCATTTGAATAACATAGTAGTCTTCTGATCCGAGTGACGTTCATTTCCACCTACGACGAATGACGGTCAGTCATGCCTGCAGTGCCACATTGTCACTACCAGCGTTGTGTCCATATTGGATTTTCTATACACGGACTGTGCATGGCGACATGTGCCAGAACGCCGCCGCCATTGCCCGAAATAGAGACTTCAAGTGCATTTTCTTTGGGAGGCACCAAAGATAGTATTCTTTGGTCCATAGTACAATACATTTGATAGTATGGTCCCCTGTTACTGTTTGGCACTTCATCCGCGAGATGCGGAAAGGTGCGCACGCCCGGGCGCCGGAAGGAGTCAATAGGGCAGAAACTGTGTTACGTGGGAGCCAACATGGAAATCTCAAAGATTACAATGAATAGGAATTTGAGGGATGAGGAGATATAGGAACAGTACGACGCGAGCTTCCAAGTGGTAAATAGGGACATGTTTCTTCTTTTCTTCTAACATAGTACTGTCGCTTAGGAAGTTTTAGTAGAGTCTGCAACATATCAGCAACCATGGTAAATTCATGCCCACGCATGTCATACCTGAAATCACAACAGATCGGGTAACGATTAGTAACACAAATTTCAGTCCACCAGGATGCTTCGAGATCTGAAATAATTGTTCTATCTGACCCCCCCTAACAAAGATCCTGGCCTTATCAAGGCTTCCTGGACTTGAAGTCAGACGACTCAAAGTTGAAAGACGGGTAACGCATTCGACAGTAAGCGATAAGGATTACGCATACAGGTCAGCCGACGGCTTGCAAACTCTAAATTACGGCACTCGAGGGATTTGTTGTCTGTTGTCGGTGGTTGTGCCCATTAGCGCAGGGTGTTAATCCACACCTGAAGCACGCACATGAGACAATACCGTAGTACGTTTCAGCATATTCAATCGAAGTATGGGAACGAAGATGAGCGTTATACAATTGATGAAACTATGAGCGAGTTTAGGAATACAGTAGTACAGAAGGGCAAACTAGCTGTATAATGGCATACCGTCGAAGAATGCAAAATATGGTATATAATTAAAATGTTTATAAAAATCTGTAACATCGGATTAAGATTGTGGTCAGCAAAGTTTCACGACGAAGTGGAACAAGATGTAAACAGAGAACGTTGTTCAAGCCCGACCGTGCACAGCTGGACAGACGTTGTTCGAGCGGTAATCCTTGCGGCCGCCACGACTCATGAGCTCTGGTCTAACTCTTTGACAAAGAGAGACACAGGCCTTCATGAGTGGGTGGTGCTCGCAGGAGCAACCGCTGGAATCAAGCCATGAGTCACAGAAGTGGAGGTACCGAGTCTCAAATGTCCCAGTGAAGAAGACGATAAGGAAGAGGAAAGGTGGGCTAGAATATGGAAATAGTGTAAAACTGTGGGCTCTTTTATAGACACAGCACAGCACGTAACATTCAGGCACCTCCGCATCCACACGACATGGTATTGGGTTTGATTCGTCTACCCGCCGCGATTGGAGGATCCACTACGCCCTGGGCGCGAACACAGATGTGGTGCGTTGCAAAGCCGGCTTTGGCAAGTCCAGGAGGAGCTTCGATTGGCCCTTCTGTTTCTGGGATGGCGTTTTTTGACACCAGAGTCTCGGCCCCCAGTCCAGAACCTCGTGCCAGTCGATCTCAGATCCCTGATCGAAAATGGATCTAATCTTATCTCTTGCCGGTGACGTCAACGGGGCCGTGGTCCCAATGCGCGCTAAACTTAGCTTCGCTGGGAGCGTTTCCAACGTTTGTTCCATTCCTATGAACGAATAGGTGGAGTAGAGGGAATATCACCTCTAATATAAGAAAGCGAAAAGAAGAAGGTTCAACACATTTTCACAAGCGATTTACAATGAACTCAACAAACCCTGTCAATAATACTTCCGGCACTGGCGTACCCTCTGCATCTGCATCAACCAATACCAGCACAGGTGCTGGATCTTCCGTCGGCAATAGAGTCAAGTACGTCGCAAACAGCTCTTTGGTGGAACATGTACTAACATCCAAATGTTCAGGGGTGTCTTCGAAGTCATCCACGGTGAGCGACAAATACGGGCTAGTAAGGCAGCATTAACTGATTCATATCATCGCCACAGGAGTCGGGGATAACATACGCGGAACAGCCATGGGTGCAGTCGATACCATAGGCCACTCAGGAGTGACGAAGAACGACGAAATCGCACGACAAGGAAGGCTCGAAACGGAGCGGGGAATGGCCCATCTCAAGGGTAAGCCAGTGCCATTGCATGCGAACAAACCCACGCAACACGCTGGATATCCTCGCGATCCCATTTCACGGGCAGCTCAACCATCATATCCAGAACCACCAGCACCAGGTACACAACCGGTTGAGGCAGGCTCCACTACCGGATATGGCCATGGTAAGCTTTATTCGATATGTTTTGATGGTCAAGAACAGGGAAACTGATAACAGAACCTTCTGGGGAAGACACCACCCATGCGAGCGGTAATTCCTATCCTAGCAATCCCACAGGAAATTTGAATACTGGGAATCATGAATACGGTAACGGTCTTCACCAGCAGGGCGCCCCGGGAACCGATACAATTGGTACCACTTCTCATGGCGCCGGACCGTACGCAGGTCATGATCCGAGCTACACAGCCAACAACAGTGCTGGTGCGGACGGGACAACATACTCCGACCACCACAGGGATGACGCCTTTTCCGGGCTACCGCAAAGGCAGTTAGCAGAAGTCCAAGCTGCGGGGAATGACGCGCACCTGAGCCAAGGTTTGGAGTTTTGTTGTTTCCGATAGCAAATCGTAGCTGACACATCGCACTGCAAAGCTCCGCACGCTAAGAGCCCAATGAGTAACGAGCCCGTGGTCGGTATGGGTCATCCAGCGGTGGGCCCTTTGCATCCTGGAAATGCACCACCGCCTGTTAATCGTAATTAAACGAGAGGAGCTTTACTTATGTTCTTTATTGCTTCTTCATTACCAATACGTATTCATCGCGACGGGAACGCAATAATCCGGTGCATTTGTATCGACTGGCATTGTGATGTACTTACCATGTTAGTAACAATGTGCGATCCTTGAATTCCTGAAGTGTAAAGACGTCAACTATGTGCGTGCAATAGACGAAGACGAAGGGAAAACGAAGATGGATCATACGATGTATGTATGCGCTATTTTTGGACCCACAAAGGATTGGGACATTTTTCCCTCACGACCTCCAACTTCATAACTGGTTCAACGCATTAAACGCTGCTCAGATTGTAAAAGAATTAGTATCACAAGCCAATTACTCAGTGTGAAGGGGTTATGTTTGGAGGCAGAGAGATAACAGAGCGTCTGAGAGGGTGGGTTACAGTGACCGTTACATGGGGGTTACGTGTAGAGGTGGGATCATGTTGTCAATCGGTTAAATCAATAGGGGTTCGTGGGATATCAAGCCGTCACACGAGCGGCGGCCGGAGTAGGCGGCCCCGTACGCAACACCCGACGCCCAACACGTTGGCCAAGTACTGGTAACTACTAGTAACTGGCAAGAGCGCTATGTGAATACCAGAGAGGAGAAGTCGGTGGATAGAATCCTAAATACACTGGATGTTCGACGTAGCTATTCGAAAATGAAATAAGTATGCAATTCATTAGGAGGTATTTGCAACCGGTTTTAAGTGAGTTTAATTTCAGTGAGATTTCTCACTCAAAACGTCTGCAAATACCTCCTATTGACTTACTAATGTTTCCGCTGCGACCTACTTAAGGTGTTCAATTTCTTATATACAGCATATGTACAACGAAAAGGATCAAAATATGTCAATAGGTTTAAAATTAAATTAAACGATTGTCGCACGTACGCAAGAATACCAACAAAAATACTACTCCGATACGGCACCGGTATGTACGATTGATACATACGTAGTTAGGCTTGTATCATAAAAAACCAGGCATTAACGATACATATAAAGTCGTTGGCACATCACAATACAGATCCAAGGCCAAACGAACAACAATATTGAATATAATGGTACATGGGGAACAGGGAATGGCGTGAATAACTCTGAATCATTGTCATCGCAAGTTTCGTAGCGAGCGAATGACAAGAGGCATATCAGCGTTCCACTTTCCTTCCCAGCGTTGCTGGGGTCCGGATTTACCTCGGGCAATAACTACAGTTGTTCCCTCCTCCATGGGCGGATTTAACCAGTTCGCCTTCGTAGGTGGTAACTGTGGTTGGTCGAATGGGGTATCAGGACGGCGTTGAGACTCGGATGAGGAGTGACCATGTGTCCTTTCTCCGCGCTTGTGCGACACATGGGAATATGAGTGGGAACGTCCCAGGGTAGGAGTAGGAAGAGAAGATATATCATCTTCCTCTTCATTTGCATCTGTGGTAGTTGTGGATGTCATAGGTGGCTCCGAAGAAACAGACGCCGCGCTACGGTTTGCCCCATTCCTTACAGGAGCCGTGACGGAGGTAGGTGTGGGAGGGGCAAAAGTGATGGGTGACGAAATATCGGAGGTCACGTTAGAATACATGGAGGCGCGTGCGCTTTCCCACCAACCATCAGATAGTCCATCGAGCAGACTGGGAGGGAACCGATGGACATCATCTGTTATGGTTGAAATAGAATGGGTTGATTGACTGCGGTTATTGAGAACGAAAGAAGAGAAGGAGCTGAAGCTTGTTCGTCGGTTTGATTTTGGAACCTTGTTACTCGCAGGCGAGAAATCACTGGTTTGGATCGGAGGTAGTCTATCATATTTAGACGGCCGTTCTTGAAGGAGGGCATCGTAGATGACGTCGGGTGGCAGGTCTCCAAGAGTCTTCGTAAGCTTTGCGAGTCGGCGTCTGGCCTTCACTGATGCAGGGGTAAGTTCGATAGAAGCCTGACGGTCGGATACATCGGAAATTGTACTGCCTGTTGACGTATGTGGGGTGAGAGGGAGGTCTTCGACGGTTGACGCCATTGATGTATAACCAGAGGTAGAGGGAACTGACGAACCATCTTTGATACTACTGGACGTTGTAGGGACCATCGATTGAGGACGAGATTCGTTTCCGGCAAAATGCATCGTGCTCATCGTATAGTTCGAGTCTATTGACCGCCGCATGGGTTGGATGTCGTAAACAGGAAGCGAAGAAACCGATTCCGCCTTCTCCTTTCCCTTTTCCTTTCCCTTTCCCTTCCACTTCGATCTAAAGTTGAGCTTCGACCCCTGCGCAGGTTTGGTTTCGACTTTGCCCTTGGATTTGACTTGTCTGGGGCGTGATCCTATTCCCCCTCGACCAGGTACTCGAAATGTCTGCGGTGGCTGATCTTGGGCGACGGGTTTACTTAGAAGCACCACTTCGTCTTCATGATCCGGTGCTAGTTTCCGAGGGCGAGAACCAGTGCCACCTCTGCCAACAACGCGAATGCCTGAAGTGCCACTCTCAGACTGTGAGTGAGACGGCCGCCGAATGTCCAACGAGGACTTGCTCGAAGCACCAACGTTCAAGTCTGAACCACTCGCCTTGACTCCAGGGTCACGCGGAGGAACCCCCGTCGCCGTTCTTGGTCTCGAACCAATTCCACCTCGCCCAACCACTCTCGTTGTACCACTGGATGCTTTCTGGCTTGGAGTGGACGAAGTTCCCGTATTCATCCGTTGTAAATTGTCAGCTGGAAGGAAACATGCTATTTCAGTCACAGAAATGATTATCATATTTAAGTACACGTACCAGTTGTTCCAGCACCTAGAGGAATCAACTGTATTTCCTGAAACTCTGACTTCGATCCATTCCTATTCTTTCGAGGGAACATTTGTCCTCGGTTTGTTTCAAAAGCCGACATGACTGCTCGCGAAATGCTAGCTCTCTTCGACTTGGACCCGGAGCTGAAGGACGAATCCGTAGGAGAATCAGGAGGAGGCATTGAGCTAAATATCGTGGAGCCCAGGGGAATTGTAGAAGAAGCCCCGCGACCGAATACATCGATGGTTGATATTGGGGCGTTGGCCCTAGCATGGGATGGACCAGGGGTGGGCATATCAAATGCGCTGGGCTTAGTGGGCGAATCCTGGTTTTGTGAGTCCCGCTGCTGGCCTGGGGAAAGGGAAACCGCTACGGTTGACATTGCTGGCGGTGGGGTATGCTTGCAAATCCCTTCCCAGCTAACTTATCGAATGGGAAAGACTTGAAGGAATTAGTACATCTTTCACGGTAAAGATATACTTAGCTGCTGCATAAGCGAGAAGTGTGGGTTGATGTGACATTCGGAGTCAATGCTAGATAGGTGGCAAAAATCAGTAACCAGGGTGGACACGACTATTTTGTAACTTCATCATACACGCGCTAAGAAGTTGGGCCTGCATCAGAAATTAGAATGCTGTGCTCGCTTACTCGCTGCCAGCTGGTGATTGACAGAACGAGCAGGTACCATCGCTAAGTAATACTAATAGACCCTCCTGTAGTCTAACCTAGTAAGCTGAAGCTTTCAACGACCATTGGCTTCCACCATTCGTCGAGACTCGACTCGGGATATGCATATATGATATCAGGTAGAAATAGCTGCGTCCAGGCTTCAGGAGAGCTTCAGGAATAATGTAACCAACTGCACGGATCAACTCACCATTAATACAGTTAGATGGCACATGGTACTTAGCGTCGTAGCAAAACAGATCTTCGATAATCAAAACCAGGAGTCGCAAGTGGGTGCTTGAATGTATGTATGTATATATTTGCCAAGGACTTTAGAGCCAAGTATGCGCTTGGGTACGCGTCCATTTTCCCAATCGATTACTTATCACCGTCCAATTCCTGAACGCTTCCTCCAGGTCTCCTCTACGAACCTCACGATACTGGTTAAAAACACATAGTCCAAATCCTCAGGTGTATTAAATGGTACGCTTAAGCGACAAAGACCAAAGCAAATGTCACAACTGGTACCTCAAGCTAAGCGTGACACGCAAATGCCACATCGATCTGAAACCATTCCGCCTAATAGTAGCGGAGCGACATGTTCATGATGTTACATCGCACGCCCGGTGGTGACTTGGTGGATTGCGGAAATTAGTATGGGTTTATATCCTCGTCGAATATGTCTGCATTTTGTGCTCTACGTGCATATGACGTGTGTTGTAGCAATTTTCAGGCCTGTCAAAGCAACTTTCTTTCTCCCGCCAGTTTAAATAACACATTGCTCCACACACGAGTGTAGTTGCGTGGGTCTCGTTGCTATTGCACCTGGAGTATTCATCTCACGGATGCTGAGGTGCTCAGAATAATCAGTGGGATGCCCGACGTCGGAAGTGTAATACACTCACTATACCGGGTACCCGTGTTCTATACCCTGCGATGTTCAAGAACTGCTAAATTCCGTGATAAGCTATGGATGAAATGTTGTAGGGCTGGTGTGGACCAAAAAAATACGTGTGTACCACATCGCATCCTATGCTTCCGTCCTACATGTAAGCCTGACTTGCCAATCCTTTCAGAGTACCGGATACGCAGCGAATTTATTTATAGATGTAAGCCTTCCTTAAGCCTTTCCTGTGTGAGAAACAATCGGAGTGTAATCGGCGCTGTGTGGTCGATACTGGTAAGACGATATTCTCTTTCATCTTCGTGATGTTGATATATTGTCTGCTCTCTGCGCTATACGTTAGCTTCGAACAATCGCGCGGTTCACAACGCGCGAAATGAGAGCCAAAGTTCTCAACTTCTTCGGTGAAATAGTTCATGTGATTGGGTTGCCTTGCACCTACAGGACAACTTCAGGTGACCACATTCATCGAATGGCACTGGTACTACTACTACTGATAGGGGCTACTAAAAGTACAATCTAAACGCGCAATTGAATTGAATTGTTCGGGCTTCACGATTTCGGAGGATCCCTGATCCCACATCAGCAGTTGTAAATAGGTGAGTTTAGTAACATTAGAGTGTACTATCATCAATCACAACTTCGTTTTTCATCAGTGGTTCATATTTGCGCCATTCCTCTACATTCTGGTGCTCGTTCAGCCTCGAAATTTTACACATATCTTAGAAAGTTCACAGCATACAGGTCTGTCGCTTTATTTTCTCAAAACAACGCGATATTTGTGCTTGGTTTTTGGCGCCGTCACCGTACGGCGGGAAAAAACGAACCACTGATCAAAACGAAGTTGTGATCCACGATACAGTAGTATCTGCAAGCACTTTCAGCGAAAAAACTGACTGAAAGCTAAGCGAATTTCAACTGAACCGAAGCTCCAATAGACCTCCAACTGATCCAGCTCGTGTCCACTACTTACCAGGTGGGTCGGCTATGACGTCATTCTCATGGTCCAATACTTACATGACGCCCTGGGCGCCTCTTCTGACCTGCAGAGAGATCTTGAATCTGGCCATCGCCGAACTGAACCTGCGAGTAAGTACCACACTGTGCTCCGCAACTTCAGCTCACTTGAAAATAGCCGAGTTTCACTGCACGAAAGTTCGCTGAAAACCGGTTGCAGATACACTCTATTATGGTCATAATTGACGGCAAGTTCTTCTTACATATCTGTTAAGTAAATGTAACGGATGTATATCTTGGAGTTTCAGCATCCTCGTATAAATCATTATTAGGGGCTCGGGGAGGGTGACTGTATACAACCCCGGTGAAATGATCCACTTCCATCATACACTCGACGAATGCGCCCGGTATGTTACACTAAATAGGTGAGGCTCGTTTCCGAGATCCCCTGATGTCTAGCGGCTAGGAATCGGAGTCCCTCAAGATCGTATTAATTTGAAATAACGTACACTCCAGGTTATTTCTGACATTTACATCTCATCAGATTGTACCTGATATGCGCCCTTTGATTATCTAGGTCTATACTTACTTTTCCGATATAAGAGGATATCAGACTGATAATCTACGAACTTCGGATGATCTTCCTGACTTTCGCAGGAAAGCCCGGTAATGTAATGTCGTCAAACCACCCATCAACCCCCGTAACGACGTCAACGCGCCGTTTCCTGCCAACTGTTGTGTGCAAACTTCTGAACTAGCAGGAAGATAGGCAGCGAAAGCTTGAAATGGCGCCACTTCAGAATAATTGCTCAATGGATGACAGACATGTCAGACGGTCGGTCACATTATCTGATCATGGGTCCGTGCAGGGATGAGTGATGTGGATACAGCGGGCCATGGTACCTCGACAAGTGCAGCCCCGTCTAGATCTTCGACTCGCCCTGAGAGTAATCCCTCGATATCTTTTGGTCCGTCTGAGCCTGGTAACTGAAGGCAAGCTGCACCATCGTTCTCATTTCACTGTTACATGCTTGCTAATAGCCTACGAGCGGTGATAACCACGCCAGTTTCTGACGCAGGGGTAATGTACACGAATACGATACTCACACATTGCGAAAATAGCCACTCGAGCCTTTTGTTCGCCCTGTTCTGGTAGGCTTCACGATGAGTTCGCCCGGTCTAATAAAGCACCCCTACATTCACATTATACCCCCAAAGCCGAGCCTCCTCCCATGACATCATTGATCTGCTTCATTTTTCTCTGAACTTCTATCCAACTTCTATCGGTCAGTGTCGGCGAGGAGTAATATAAGAGTAACTTTTGCTAAGTCATGTATTTCTCCTAGAAGTTCGCTTTGATGATGACTTTGTTCGGTAGCTAAGTTAAGTATGATATGTTAGCCTGATCATCGTACTCATAACGTACCAAATGAAAGCTGACAACGATCACAAGATTGAGCACTAGAATCCAACCTGAATCATCATAGTCCAAATCGAAGCTGATGATAGTTGCAGTCACCTTGCACAACGAAATATCATCCTTAAGAGGTTAGGCCTGAGGATGTACATCTCGTACTACATATTTCTTACTGCTCTTATTATATTTCGATGATCGTGGCGGGGAAGCTGCCGTCTCATTTCATTGTGAGGTCTGATATGTTCGTACTAGTCAGAATAGAAGCTGATAATCATAACTACACAGTAAAAGCAACCGTCAAGTCGAATAAATCAAGCTCATTGTAAGTACCAGATATAAGTTACTACAATTAAGTTCTTCGGAAGTACTTACGAGTTATGAAACCTGCATATCTGTAACAATGAGTAAACCGATACCCGGTATCGCGGAGTTTCAGTTTCCCACATCTGAAGATCCCGACCCCGTAGGAGCAACTGTATGAGCTCGGGGAGGGGTCCGCGTTTAGGATTGAAATCTGTACCAATGTGTGCCTGTGGACCCCTTCAATAAACGATGCATTTCCTGTCAATCAAACTATTACTTACTACAGCTTACTATCTACTTTAGATATGCCGATTGCGGTGGCTGAAACCTTACTTGGTATGCACATGACGTATTCCATATGTCTTCCATGATTTATTCAACTCCTTTGAAATCATATGTTTTAACCAAGGGCGACCCAGACCCACACACTGACTTTTAGATTAGACGAGAGCCCAAGTCCACCCACAAGTGCTTCTGGTCCTTCAAGCTTCAAGTTTCAATTCTTTCTCGGTTCTTCCAACTGTATATATGATATTAGAAATACTTCGCCCAGGCCATTCCTTTCTGCATTCGACCAAAATATTTTAGTTATCATGACTACGTCGAAAAATTCAATATCTGTAATCCTTCTCGTCGAATCGAGTCGATTTCAGGCGGAAGCTGCGCACGAGGTTGTTCACCTGCTCCTCCGTGGAAGGATTGGCACCTGCAAGTTACGTTTCGATTTATTAAAAGCTATATATAACTATGTAGGTAGAACTTTAAGTAAGGTACGTACCACCATTATCGTCACCTGCTTTAACCGTAATCATCTGGCAATCTACTTCATATACATTGTACAATGTCATCAACCACCGTACTGATATGGATCATGGTCTGCAAAGATTTACTTATATACATACTGAGGGAATGCGCTTGTGAAGACTCCACGTCTCCGCTAAGGCCATCCGAGTACAGAAGAAGCATCCAGGGAGGATAGTAGAGGGAAAGTGAATTCTGAAAGGAGGTAGACTAGTACTCACTGCTGGAGATTCGAATGGCGGTTTAAGTATTTTTAGTAAGAGATGGTGATAATCGCCATCAATAGTACATCGAGCTGTCAGGAAGTTGTCAAGTCTATACATATATACAACTTAGCTCACTGTCATCGGTTGTAGTCAAACGCCGGACATGATCTACTCATCAAATCGCACAACTTACAAGCATCGGGACGTGGGGGACATGTGCCACTGTGACGGCACTTGGACGGGCTCTGTCAATATATGCTTAGGTTCTGACATTCTGTAACTGGGTTTAATAAGTACGTATTTTGAGTTCTCATCCTTAGCCTTTTCCTGAGTAAGTAGATAGTGGATGACTTCCCGCAGGATTTAGAATCCTAGAATATTTATCTAAACCTTATTTTAGTGATGTCGGCAAAAAAT
>JASFCZ010000179.1:0-13831 GCA_036937155.1 Cyathus pygmaeus
AAATTCCTTCGACGGTACGGCACCCGGCACCGTACCGTAGCGCCCGTAACCGTCGAATACGGGTACGGTTGGCAGCCTTAGTGCTAACTTTGCTATGCTGTGCTGATATCATGTCCAATTGTTGTTCTGTGAATGTTATTTAGTATTTCTTTAGGTGATTTATGAGTGTGTATCAGTGTGGCATGACTGGAGAGGCTGCAGAATGGGCAGTTAGGAGGCAACACGCCGTTTCTGACTGTGCCATTTCGAAAATCAGCACTGTTTCAACTAAGAAGTACTAAAAAACTTGGTCAAAATTTTTGGCGCACCCAATTACTCGTGGGAATTTCATGAAAACACCGTTTTTGTACGCTTTCGAGCCTTCCGAATCTGAATCTGAAAGTAGTTTGTCGTAAAAAATTCTTATTGCCGAGATATCAAATTAGTGGTCTTTGATTGTCCTCAACTGTAGATGAAAGCTCCGATACGGGTGCAACCCGTCGGGGGGCTAAGCTGGCGTTTAAAATGTAAGCAGAAGTACTCTGTAAGTACTATTCCTATTATCAAGCTGTTACTGCTACCTATTACCAAGCCATTGCTCATTACGGTCACCCCAAAAGCTCTATAAAGGTCTTGACATTGATGATCCTGGATCCATTGCTCATACTAGTTTCCCTTCCTTTAAGCTTTATCCACTCGTTGCAATGGCATACAAGTTTACCCGCATACCATTACTCCTGATTCTTGCACCTCTTGTTCTCCAAATCTATGCAGTTCAGGCTAGTACGAAATCCGAACCAATCGTGAACCTCGGATATGGATCCTTCCAAGGGATGGACGAAGGGAAAGTTACCAAGTTCCTAGGGATACCATTTGCAGCTCCTCCGTACGATAGCTATTCAATCAACTTAGCCTCGTATTAACAGGAGTTTATGTAGTGTTGGAAGCCTACGATTCGCTCCCCCACAACCTCCTGTCACCTTCAATGGGATTCATCCCGCGACCAGTTATGGGGAGGCGTGTATGCAACAAGCAGGATCCCAACCTGCTCTCCTCACACTCGGGTTGCCCGCGAACATTACATCCCAGCTTTTTTCTCCCCCATTACCTATGTCTGAAGACTGTAAGTCTGCCATTTCGACATACTATGTTAGCTTTCGTTGACATCATACAGGTCTCTTTATTAATGTCGTGAGACCGGCGTCGATCAAGCATGGAAGCATGCTTCCAGTGGTATATGTATGTCATATTTTCCCTGAATCACATTTATGGCTCGAATAACAATGCTTTACCATTTTCAGTATGTCATCGGTGGTTCGTGAACACTCCAAATTTACATTTCTATTGTGCAAATTGCTTCCTTCACTAGGTGGTTTCGGGCAAGGAGATACCTCATTCACTCCAGGAGACCCATTCGTGAATCGTTCCATTGCCATCAACGAGCCAGTCATATATGTTTCTGCCAACTATCGTCTAAATGGTGCGTATCGCACTAGTTGAATGGGAGTCCTGACGCATTCAATTTGAACAGCATTTGGCTTTTTGGGTGGTAAAGAAGCTCATGCCGCAGGTGCCACGAATATCGGTTTGAGGGATCGTGAGTGAATTAATGAATTTACCTCTATGTTCTAACCTCTGATCATACGCAGAGAGGTTCGCTTTACAGTGGGTGCAGAAAAATATACATTTATTTGGCGGCGATCCGGAAAAAGTAACGATGTACGTTTCACAACTGGTCTCTGAGTATTACTACTTATATGACCAGATGGGGAGAGAGTGCGGGAGGCGTTTCAGTTGGACTTCATCTTTTACACAACAATGGAAACACCGAAGGACTATTTCGCGCAGCTATCATGGTATGTAATCATTCCCCCTCCTTCCAGTGTGCAGTCACAAATTGCATTTTAAAGGAATCCGGTGCAGAGAAACCGATCCGACACACCGACGATTACCAATACGTATACGACCAACTAATCTCCGAAACCGGATGTCATGTATCGAATGATACACTTGCATGTCTTCGAGATGCCCCGATAGACACACTCATGGCGGCTGTCAATAATACTCCTAGCATGTATACGTATTCGAGCTTGGAACTTGCGTATGAACCGTGTGTTGATGGGGATTTCGTTGCTCGTAATCCGATGACGTCTATAGTACAGGGGTTGTATGCAAAGGTTGGAGTTCAATTCTACCATATTTATATGACCAACTTTTACTCATATTGGAGAAATGTAGGTCCCGGTTATTGGTGGCGATACTGACGATGAGGGAACGTATGTCAGTTTTCTTATTTAACGAATGACCGAGTGTGCTGAAGTTCCTACGTTAAGGTTCTTCGCTCTTACAAGTCTAAATATCACGTTAGTCCCTGCCATATACAACTGGATTGTCTTTTGTACTCATTTTCATATAGAAATGATGATGAGTTCCGGGAATACGTCTCCACCGTGTCTGTCTTACATTCTTTCTTCTGAACGATCCCTTGCTTATCATCTATAACATAGATTTTTCCCAGGGATTACAGAAGAACAGTTGGATGCAATTGCAGCTGCGTATCCTAACAATGTTACAGAGGTAGGACTCCACGTCTCAGGCGTTTATAGCTCTTATTGAATAAATTGATTTCTTTCAAAGGGATCGCCGTTTGGGACTGGGACTGCTAATGCGCTGACGTACGACGATTTCAACGCTCTACATACGGATATATACTGAAAACTACTGTGTTTTAACAGCTCACAATTTAAACGAATTTCAGCATTCCTAGGAGATCTAGTATTCCAAGCACCAAGGCGATTTTTGATGAATGCTACTGCAAAGACGCAACCGACGTATGGATATTGTACGTCGCACTGTTCCACCTTTCGTGACTTGGTAGTCACGTCTCATTCAGTATTTGTTAACAGTGTATAAACGAGACAAGAATCTACCTTATCTCGCCTCCTATCACACCAGTGACCTTGCAGGGTTTTATGGCTCCTTGGACGATTCGAAGTTTAGTCGTGCCGATCTTCTAAGTGAGTCATGTTCCATTCTTCAATTGAATGAAAACTCTTCCTTAATACTTATATTAATTTGCAGTAAACTTCGCATACACCCTCGACCCAAATCTCTCTGTACACAACAACAGTGTACTCACCTCCCATTGGCCATTGTATAACTCCAGCACGAAGGCGCCGCCTTTGTACACGTTTAATGAGCCTGCTCCGGGTGTGAGCATTACACCTGATACTTATAGAGCGTCGGGTATGCAATTGCTTAGTGAGATAGCTCTGCAGATGTAGGACCCTGCGCGGGAGCGCTGAGTAGTGGGTTGGTAGTGGGTTGGTAGTGGGTTAGTAGTGGGTTGGTAATGGGTTTGGAGATATAAAGTTCTAGCTGAATAGATTATAGATATAAGTCGTAATCTTTTTTGATGCTAGACAAGACGATGCTAGAGAAGGACATGTGAAGAAAATATGGGAGACATTGGTGAAGTTGCAAAGCAGTTGCGTACAGTAGCCACTGTGAGCAACAGAAACCCGGCAAGCAAGCCGGCAACGATCAGAAGCCTTTGGAAAACACTACCAAATACCCATTGCCAAGTGCAATCAGCTCGAGCGACGAGCCAGCAGACAACGACTCGCAACGAGCAGCGTCACGAATTTTTCACGTTCATACCTGCGCTCATCGATGGCAGCTATACCCAACTTCTCTCCGCCTGGTCCTTGAGCGCTTAAGCGTTGAATACGCTCGACGTAGGAAGCAACGCAACGATGGGCTCAAGCAACGACTTCGAAGAGTTTCTGCTACACACCTTTACTCTGCCTTTCGGGTCTCCCTTGCTAGATTAGGTTCGCAGAATCACGCTCTCGACCCAAATTGCTCTGCTTGAAGGCTCTTCACAACGCCATATGTTGCCTCATCTCGCAGTCCAAACCCCCGCAGGCGCAGCTCAGGAGAAGCATATTGGCAGATATTGGCGGCGCATCATGCTTTGATATTTGCAATGCATTGACAAACGTATGTTATTTCTTCATGCTCGTTCACCGGCACCGCTGGCTGACGTTGTTCACTTTAGGCGCAGGACGTCCTAGCGCCTCCCATTCATCCTTTTACCTATTCTCCTTACCTATGCCCTCAAGTTACGTCGGTCCACAATGCGCACGCGTTATGCAGCCTACATCACCCGCTCCGACAAAATCTCAGAAACTACCGAGCAGATTATCCACCTCGCATACCTGATATATCTGCTACCGCCTCACTGGCCACATGGAATATCCAAACCATGGAAGCCCACCCGCCCCGCCTACTCGAACTGATATCTGGACCCTCTGTCAACTGTACGGGCACCTCCAGCGTTATGTTGGTATCCTTTGTCGAGGTCCGCGGATCGAATGGAACTTGTCGAGGCGCAGAGAAACCGAACGCTTTCAGAGCGTGTATGAGCTGGTACATGTGTGGCTGGATGTAGGGCGGTGGTAGGAAAGATACCTGGGAGAAACTGCCGTCCTTGAGGAAGATTACGGGTTTGTGGATGAAGACGGGGGAAGGGAAGAGGATGGGGGGTAGAGGGTGCCGTAGGTTCTTCACCAGTGAGGCCAACCCTCTTAAATCATAATAATGCCCTACCTAGATTCATACATGATGTGTCGGTCACCTTCCGACCTGGAGAGCGGTACTAGGTGCTACATAGCTTCCTTGGATCACAATGATGTGAAGGCCAGTTTCACGAGCCACCCTCGACCATTCAACAGACACCGTTGGTCCGCCCTTGCGGCACTTAAGAAATGTGCCCACTAGCTTTACTTTTTCGAAGTTTGGAAAGCATATTAGACAGGCTCGTAGAAAATCGCCACATATCGAGTTCAGTATGCTTCATCACATATGAGCACATACGACTGAACAAGAACTAGCATACAGGAAAGTTATAATGGTCCGGCGCTCCGCTAGTGCCAAATCGTCAGGGGCCGAAAATCCACCGCTGTGGCGGTCCGGGTGTTGTCATTTCCATACTGTACCGTAATGTGCAATTAATTATGCACTGGACCCACTGGTGCCAGTCAGCCTTACCGAGGTGGATTTGTTAATTATAGGATTTGGCTTCAAGGCTATCTCCCGGAGTTCGTCTCAAGTAAACCAACACCTGCCTTCATTTATTTTGTTCATTATTAAATGCCGCAATGAATTCACGTAATATATATGTACTTTGCGCACCCGAAGTTGTACGCGTTCAATTAGACGGATCACCTTGCAAAGTTTGCTTGACGGGTCTTAAAATTCTTAGAGCTAAGAGGGTGAGTCCCGCGTGATATACGAGTTGTACAGTAGTTCACTGTGCATGAGCTACGCTACTTCTTCTGTTCATACAGGTTCTATTCAATGCTATATGACAATGTGCCCCTTGAATAAGAAATAAGCCCATGCATCTTGTTACTATCTGAAACTCGCGGACAATATACAAGTGAAAATAACCGGGCATCCCACAATAATATCTGACGTATCTCGTACATTACCTTTTTGAATGAGATCATGCCGAGCCATGCAAGCGGAATGCAATAAGATTGTACATCTGCCACTATGTTATGCCTGGGCTGGTGGCTTCATGTTTGGAAAGTATGTTAGACAGGCTTGTAGAAATTCACAACATATCAAGTTTCAGTACGCTTCATCACATGTTATGTGTACATCACCTATGAGCACATACGACTGAACAAGAGCCCATACAGGAAAGGAAATGCAGCTAAACTTTCAGCTATAAATTCGATGTGGAACTTTGCTTTTCTCCTTAGAATCATCTGCTCTTTATTGAATTCTACATACGGTCTAACAAGCCTATAACATCTCTCTATAATGATGCGCTTCTCCACTGCTTTCATCGCTGTCGCCGCTTCCTTTGCATCCGTAGCAGTTGCAGCTCCCAGTGCTCTTAATGCGCGTCAGGCCCAGTGCAGTGTAACCTCTGCTCTTGGTTGCGTCTTCGGATTGATCGGCGAAGGTAGTCTGCCCTTGAGTTGTCCTGACAATTTCGACCAAACTGAACTATACTCTCTAGTTACCAGCCTGACTCCGGCCGTCGCTATTCCATCTTCGTGCACATCAGCTATTTTTGGCATCCTTACTGGAAGTGAATTAACAGTTATTTCCTTCACTTGATACTACTACTAGACATGACATACTTATTTCTCAGGCCTTACTGGTCTTGGCACATGCCTGTGCGCTGTGGCTGTTCATTTTGTTATTCGATTTTTAACATCGAATTCTGCAGCCTGCTTCTTGCAGTACCTGCGTCCCGACCTTGCCAGCTTGTTGATTGTGCACTTCGGATCCCGGGTCCAAAGCTTGGAGATGGTATTTCATGTCATTGATGTATTTCCTGGGTTTACTCGATTTTCGTTTAAGTACACAAATGAAAATTGAGTTCAACGTTATCATGTTGCTAGTCATGAGTCCGTGTGCTATGCTCCCACGGGCCACTGCGGTCCCACGTCGTCCGAACCAAGTTCGAACTTCCACTTGACTTCTACCAATTTCCGCTGGCGTATGACAATGTACTTCATACCTACTTCATCTCAGGGAATCTCTCGAGGGAGGAGTGATAGGTATTATAAATATTTTTGTACTCTCGCAAACAGGTCCACCGGAGTGACACCACTCATTTTGTCCCCTTTTTCACTTGCGCCAACCAATCACCCCTCTGACATCCTCTACCTCTCATCCCACACCTTTCTCAGTCGTGGTGTTACTTTCCGAACGGCGATTCACTAGTCCCGTCCAGTTGAATTTCATTTCAAAAGTGTTATGACTTCCAGAATCAGGAGAACACCAGAACGTGTATGACCTTCAGTAATGTATTATAATTTATGCAGTGAATCCCGAAATTCCAGTCATGTGCAGCCTTCCTCGTACACGAGGAAGTTGTCAACCTAATGATTGAAGCGATAAGTGAAGATATTCGGGGCCAAAGCGGTAAGAAAGACTCAAGAAAAACTGGTAACTATTGATCAGCGGTTTGGAAACAGTTGAAAATCCAAGTAAGTAAACTGCAAGCGACACTGCAGTGATCTTCCAGAGTACAAGTTAATCGCACGCAACATTCCCATCGGAACTTGGAAGGCACCCAAATGGTCGGAAGACTACAATGAAACAGGATTCAATTCAATTCAACTACTGAAGGCCATACATGTTCTGTTCGTTTTACTTAGCGATATTGCATATCACGCGTCGCACTTCTGAAATGAAAGTCAACTGACCGGGGTCAGTGAATCACCGTTCAGAGTCCAGACAGTAGCAATGCGGCTTAGACAAATATGATGGTCCATGCACTTCATGACTGGAAGTCAAGGTATAAAAAGCCAGAGGCAGGTTGAGTTACTCATTCGATCATTCGAATAACGCAGTACGCTTTCATACCTACTTTCGTAACTCTCTACCACCAAAGGTAAATCTATCATTCTCAGTAGCAATAATATTTCTCACCATCTCAACAGATGAACGCATACCACAACGGAGACGCCGTCATCGTGACCGTCCGAGGCCCAGGCAGACTCCACCTTGTCTCCTATGGCAGTAACGCCAACATCGTCAACCACGTCGGAGCCATCTCCACCAAACCAGGCGTTACGGGCACAACCCGATTCCTCATCTCCCACTCCTACACCTTCACTGGATTCGGGTTTTACTGGGACGGCGCTGGAGAAGCCGTATGCGGAGTAGGACAGAGCTTGGCTAGAACTCCTGTCGGGAACAGCTGGGCTAACGCTTCCATTGTTGGTTGGGGAGCAACCAGTATCACCAGAGGCAATGTGACGACTTATGCTACCACCAACATGGTCCCCAGGGATAACCAAGTCACTTGCTTCGTTATTCCTGACAATCTATTGTAAATATTGTTTCGTAAGAATTTGTACTTGGGGCGCAGGGAAAATGTACTGCAGTCTGCATTTGATGACTCTTAGAATGTGAAAAGTTCGCCCTGCTTGCATGTTCCGCTATGATAGTGCACATTGTCTGATGCCGATATGATATATCTGGGGTTGTCGTTGTGGCCCGTGGTGAACTAGTTATAATATTGCGTTTCAAGGCCAGCTCAGGACATGGCGTTACGTTAAGTTACCACCAACTGTAATATTCATTGCGGACTGGAAGTATGTCATCATAATTGAACCAAATCAGCTTAGAAAGTTTATTTGACAGGTATTAGGCATAAGAGTTTCATGTTCAATAACTAGTACTTACTGAACGAATTCTGCCACCCGCGTGGTATAAGTTTTCCGCTAGAGACAGACCTAAAGGTAATACTTGAAGCTTGAGTAGTAGTCAGATGTTTTCTCGCCCGAAGTACTTGTTTGGTACTTATCATTTATCATTTATAAAATCATCAACAGCAATATGATAAGCCAACAACGGGGCCGGTGTTATGCGTAACATTGCCTCTATACATGCGGGTACAGTATAGACTGTATTTTTTGATGCTAGAGAAGAATATGTTCAGGAAATGAGTGAGAGCATAGGGATGAGCAATACTGACAGACCGGCAGCCAGCCGGCAATGAAGTTACCTTGCTCTGCAAGAGCAAGGTGTTTTGTCCACCAGGGTGATCGGTCCGATCGGGCATACAACTGTAAACATCCCAGTAAGGCAACAAAATTCAAGATTCCTGTCTTCTCATTGGCTGCAGGCCTGCAGCATGTCTGCCATTGCAAATATTTCAGTGCCGTGATCGCCAGGTCAAGGTCGCTGCCGGCAAGAACGGCTTGCGGTATTTCTTTGCATTGTACATAGTCAAAGAAGTGAAGGAACAGGATTTCTGAATTCAACTCCAAATGATTTATGGAGTGGTAGTCACTAGCAGAGCAAGGTATTAATCTCGGCAGGGCAGAGGTTTCAGGACATACTGATCAGAAGCCTTTGGAAAACACTACCAAGCACCCAAGTGCAATCTGGTGAGCAGCCTAGTGCGGTGTGGATTAGGTTGATCAAATTCACATGCGCGAAACTCGCACGCTAATTTGCATGGCCTTTTGGGACGTCGAAATATGGCATGCGAAGTAGTGTTAATTAGCACCTTAGAATAGACCAAGAATAGATTGTTCATGGAGGGTTTCTGTACTTACACCTGAAGTTATTTACCCGATATAAATGTATGCAGACGTCAACTACAACTCCGGTCACCCAATAGACCAACAATAGACCTTCGAGTCCGTGCCAGTGCGAGAACGTTCGCCTGTATGTACTTTCCTTCAACGCACGGATCCTGTTGCACTAATTGCACAGACACACGATGTTTCCATTTCCTGGTTTTTGACTAGATTATCACACTCAATCGACGATGCTAACTTTATGGTCAAGAGTCAAAGTGGGCACTGGGCAAGTTCAAGTAGGTACAAAGCCTGTCAGTGACCGACTAATCAGTGATTTCCAAGTACTTACTATGCAGATACTTCGAACATCGGAGATGGGAGGAAAAAAAAAGAAGTCGAAAGTAGGGTAATGGGATAGGAATGGGTCATATAACATGTTTTGAATATGTTGTTGGGTGCTAATTAGCATGCGAAATAGGTGCGGAATGAGCTATTTTGCATGCTAATTAGCATATTTTTTCGGGCCGTCCCGGCCCGCCTTATTGCTAATTAGCACTGATTCACAAACGCAAAATAGACCGTCCACGACCCTAACCTATCTCACATATGCGAACGAGGTCGTGGGACCTAATCCACACCGCACTAGAGCAGCCACGAGCAGCGTCAAGACTTTTTCACGCTCATACTTACGCTTATCATTCTGACATTACTCGCCGACCAGTGATACTTGCGCGTTGAACGAGCCCGACGACGCAGCTAACGCAACGATGGACTCATCAACATACTTACTCCGACTTCGTGGTCCCCAACAAGTCCACGAACTCCGAACTGAATCGCGTCGTACTCATACATCGCAATGTCATTGCCTCAACTCATGAATGCATGACAATGCAATTCAAACCCCCGCAGGCGCACCTCACCGGGAAGCATCACGGTCACAGGCAATCGACTCGGCACGGAACAACCCAGCTCAAGCCCGACCCCCGTCTTTCAACTCTCGTTAGGCAAGCTAAGATGGACCCTTCTTCGGTTCTCCTGTGAGAATGTACATTCCCTCCTCCACCTGGTCAAATCCCTCCAGCCTCCACTTCAGCCCTATACGGCTCGCTCATCCCACACGCCAGTTTGTTCAAAGTTCACAGACCACTATCGCAGTTCGTTTTGAAGTATTCACTGCTGTACTCCCTTCAGAAGGAACTAGAGTTTACCCGGTGGATGAGCTGCAGAGAGGTGAAGAGCTTGGAGGCCATGGAGGCATTGATGTTTGGTGTCATATATGCAGTAACTAGTGTATGTCCTTTCTTTTTTGCTCGTTCACCGCTGGCTGACATTGTTTACTTTAGGTCCACGGGCGTCCTAACGCCTCCTATCCATCCTTCTATTTACCTATTCTCCTCTAACGTCCATCCCACCTATGTCTTCAAATTACATCCTTCCGCAATGCACACACGCAGCATTTCGGATTTCCCTTCAAGTCCTCCACCTATGCAGCCTACGTCACCCGGCGCCCAATCGGACAAACACCTCAGAACCCACCTTCCACTTCACACGGTCACATAGATGTACCTGCTACTGTCTCTCCCGGTTGAGCCACATGCGGATCTTCGAGCGGGGGGAAAGTGGCGTATCAGGCATCATGGAACATCCAAGCCCCAGAAGGCCTCCTGCCTCCGCATGATCGAACTCATCTTCAGACCCTCTGTCAACTGCCGGGGCACCTCCAGCGTCATATTAGCTCCCTCTACTGAGGAACGCTGATCGTATGGACCTTGTCGAAGCGCAGCTCTCTACATAAAACGCTCTGACGCGTGGATTATGCAGTGTATGTGTGGTTGGATGCGGGGCGGTGCATGAACGGGGTAGGAAGGAGTCTTGGGAGAAGCTGCCCGCCTTCGGGAGGATTGCGGGTTCGTGGTGAAGACGGGGGAAAGGAGGAGGGAATAGGATGGCACGGCATTCCTCTGAGCTTACCAGTGGGGACACTTAGGAAGCTTCTAATGTGGACCAAGGACCAAGGCAGCTTATGCGACTGTAGGGAAAGCCAGAACGCAGGCCGGAGGCATTTAGACGTGGCATTCAACCTCTGAATTGCGAAGCGTACCGGTGGGGTCAATTAGGAAGCTTCGAACGCGGACGAAGGACCAAGCCAGCATGTGTGACTGTGTGAAAGGGTAGAACGCTGGCCAAGCCTCCAGAAAGCATCTGCCCAAGTGGAAAGGCAGGAAACGATGGCTAGCCATAGTCGATGGGAAGTGGAGCACCTTTGCTTAAAACCCCACCCCATGTAGACTTCCCGTTTACTCGCTGCAAGATCGTTTCGCGGAAACACATTCCACATTCAATGTGATATCTTTTTGCTTTCCGTTCAAGTATGTGCGCGCTATTTGTGGATGATGGGCATTGAGAGGGCATTGAAGCTTTGAGGTTTGAATGATGTTCATTAAGCAACGTATGTCCTTCCTTTCAAGCTCATTCACCGCTGGCTGACGTTGGCTACTTTAGGTTCATGGGTGTCCTAACGCCTCCCATCCATATGCATCCTTCTGCCTCCTCTAACGTCCGTCCCACACATGTCCTCGATTATATCGGCCCACAACGCGCCCACGTAGCATTTCTCTTCAGGTCTTCCACCTATGCAGCCTACGTCACCTGCTCCCACAAACACTTGGAATCCACCATGTAGTTCATCTACTTCGCACAGTCGCACAACATACATGCTCTAGTACCTCGCCCAACCGAGCCACATGTGGATCTTTTAGTAGAGAGAGACGTTTCATGATCAAACTCCCAGATGCCCACCCGCCCCGCCTACTCGAACTCACCTTCAAACCCTATGTCATGCACGGGCACCTCCAGCGTTATGGTGTCCTCTAGTGAAGGCCACCCCTCACCTACTCGAACTCATATGCAGACCCTCTGTCATGCAAAGCGTTATGTTGACGTCCTCTGCTGGGGTCCGCGGATCGAATGGAACTCGTTGAGGCGCAGCGCTTTTAACGTTCTGAAACCGTGACGAGGTGGTGTATGTGTGGTTGGATGTGGGGCTTTGGTAAGATGGCAGCTTCTCCCAGCCTGCCGTCCTTGGTGAGGATTGCAAGTTCGTGGGTGAAGACGGGGGTAGGGAAGGGAAGGGGGAGTAGGGGGACTGATGACGTGACATTCCTCTGGTGAAGCCTACCGATGGGGACACTTAGGAAGCTAACGCGGACGAAGGACCAAGGCAGCATGTGCGTCTGTAGGAAATCCAGAACATAGGCGGAGACATTAGGACGTGGCATTCCTCTGAGTCGTGAAGCTTACCAGTGGGGACACTCAGGAAGCTTCTAATGCGGACGAAGAGCCAAGTCGACATGTGCGGTTGTAGGAAAAGCCAGAACGTAGGCCGACGCCGGAGACCAATGTCGGGCTCCAAGAAAGCATCTGCCCAAAGTGATAAGGCTGGATCGATGGCTGTTAGCGATGGTCGATGGGAAGAAGTGGAGCTCTCTGCTTAAATCCCCCAACCCCATGTAGACAAACACTTCCGGGTATCGACCTCGAGTACTCGATGGATCAGGATATTTTGGCGGAAACAATCACATTCAATGCGATATCTTTTTTGCTTTTCGTTCAAGTCTAAACGCGTTATTGGTGCTAAGTTTATACGTTTGTGGTATACTTAGATTCAACTACAACGAAAATACCTCGTCGCAGTATACTGTCGCTACATCACTTCTGGCTGCGAACAAACATGCCTGGAACTGTCGATCCTTTCGCACCCCTCCTGGGTCCGCGCTCTTACTCACGTCAACATACCCTTTTTTACGATACGCTTGTTAACCTGCACCTACCGTAGGGTCTATAGCTGATCTATGGTAGCCTGCAGGGCATGGTCACTCTGACATGCCCCCTCTATCGCCGACGACGTTGTCCCGACGCGAACCGCACGCCAAGACCAAAACCTCGCGGGCCTTCGTCACATGCTCCACGAGGACTCTGTCGGTTCACTCTGAAGTTCTTGCATCTCTGAAAGTAAAAAGTACCTTGATTTTATCGCTTCAACAGCGGATATCAATTATCGTATACACGCATATCCCAGATGGCACCTACAAGAAATCCTACTTTTCTACGACGCTATTGCCGCTCAACGTCCATCTGCAAACGTTATTCTCGATGATAAAAGCAGAGTTGACTGCAGCTTTGAAATCTCAGAGTTCTCTCTAGCTCTGGTTAACAGATACACAGCAAACAATGGCTTTCATCACCCCACGCTCTTTCAAGCTTATCACTGTCTTTACTGCTCTCTCCACGTTCTTTTTTACCTCCGTGACTGCCTTTACCAACCCTGTGTATATTATCACCAATGCTGAGACTCCATCCCTTCGTTTACCGGGATTGACTCCTATCGGTCTTGCACGCGCACAGGAATGTATCCCTGCGGTATGTGCTCCTTGTGCAATCAATAACTATGCTGTTACTAATTGTGCTCGCATTTGTAGTACTTCGCCTCTCTCAATATCGGGAAGATCATCTCGTGTCTTCCTGATCCAGAGAGTCACTTGTGCTTTGAGACTGTTGCTACTGCCACTCCGGTTGCCACTGCCCTTGGACTCCCTATTGACACATCCTGGTTCGTATCTTGATTCCATGCATTGAAGGTATCTAATACTAGATGCAGTGGGGCGGACGAGGAGACCGACGACGACTGTGTTGCGGACTTGATGACTGCTTATAGTGTAGAAGGGAAGTCGAGGCTGGTAGTATCCCGAGCAAAGAAATGCGAGCAGCCGGCACGTCCGTCCGACCTTGAG
>JASFCZ010000180.1:0-13821 GCA_036937155.1 Cyathus pygmaeus
CACTTCAGTCTGTCTTCACTTGAGACTTGGAGCGAGATTGACAGCTGCGACTTTGATTACCTCCTCTTCTTCAACAATTGCATGAAGCTTTTTACGAAGAACCCGAGGGATCCGTGGGTTGTCAAAACCCTCGCACATTTAAACACGTATGTATTTTCGTCCTTCTATAGTAATTACATTAGCTTTGTTTCATTTCAGGGAGCTACACACACTCAAGAAGCGTACAAAGCGTACCAGAGCCGAGAGGAATGATAATTTCCAAGGTGAGGATCAAACCTCTCTTATTCTGGAACGACGAGAGGCACGAAGATTAGCGATGGAGCGGGAGTCAGAGGCGCAGCAGAGCACACATGGTTCCGAGGAGTGAGAGACGTTGCCTTCCGGGATGAGAATTAGGAGGCACAGCACGGGGGAGCGTGGGGTAGCATCTGAGGGACAAGGACAAAGGGCAGTTGGTAGTGTGCGTCAGGCAATGCAGACATCCGAACGACACCGTACGGAGGAGCCTGCAGGGCGGAGGTCGAGGTCAAGGTCGAGGACGAGGGACATTATGTCAGATGCAGGGGGACAGGGACAAAGGTCCAGACAATGTATGGAAGAGCCTGCAGGACGCAGGTCGAGGTCAAGGACTACGGACATGTTGGACTGGGAAGGGCAGGGACAGAGGGGTTCAGGTAGGGGGGAACATGAGCTGTCGACATTCCGTGACCACAGAGGACCCTCTTCACATAGAACAAGGAGAAACTTGTCTCGTGAAATGCAGGTGCAACATCGATGATATCTGTCTTCTTTTCCACGCTAACTAGACTTGCATCTAGCGTGAAACTCCCCGTACCAAAATACCTCCGCCGCAGTTTCCTTCGAACGAGTCGTCCCCACTGACCGACCTGATGTCTCCTCAACCTCGTATACCTATACATTCAGCACGCCTGCTGCGATCGCCGACCTCAGATGATGATATGGACAGCCATCAACACGATCGATCTACTGGAGTGCACAGGTCAACACGCCCTCAGGCTCCAAGTGTAAAAAGTCGAGCTGCAAAAGCTCCATCCAAACGAAGGAAAACTAGACGTTGGTAAGCATGTCCTATCCTACCATTCTTGCCCTAGACTACCATCTCCCTGCCTGTTCCCAACAGAACTGTGGACCGATTGCTCTAGTTTCTTGCTGATGCTGTTGTGAACCTTCTTGGCAACTTCTTGCTCTTGTACTTTGCTCTGCCATCCTTGCTTGATTCCCCTTTCCTGTAGCTGTACTGTATTACGAGGTCTAATTCATAACTATCTGATGCATGTCATGAAGTGCATGAACGAGGGATAGTGGACGACAAGCAGGAATTGCCTGCTGAGGTTTGTACTGCCTTGTGACATAAGAATCCATTGTAGGTCACGTTATAAGAACCTTGTAAGGGATTGTGATCAATTGTAGCGACTTCAACTTCTTGTTCGGATTGCATTGCCTTGCTTACCTTACAGTCCCTTTTGCCGCTTTGTATTGCTCTCAGATTATTGTATCAACTTACATACCACCCAAGCATTGTGTTGCATCGTAAGGGATTTTAAGCTAACAATTGCTTGCAAAGTCAGCAATCCTTGTAGGATTTTCATGCCGACCTTCCTTTACAGGGAGCTCACAATTATTGTAGTTCTTACAACGGATTTTTGCGCATTATATTTGATTTTGACCACTTATAACTAATTCCTATGCTATTGTAAGCGGCGCACATTTTCTATGATGATATACCAAGTCTACTGGATCCAAGGAACCCACAAGAGCGAATTAGATTCTTCCATGCATCATTTAGCGACTTTTTATGTGACATATCGCGATCAAAGGAATTTTTCATTCATAGGGCAAAAGCCCATACTCACCTCGGTCATTATTGTTCATCAATAATTCTTGGAAAAATTGACAGCCTTGAAATCATGAGTGAAACAGAGAAATTCCCATTGCTAGTGTCTGATTATGCGTGCAGGAGCTTCTTTCGACACTTACATATAAGTGGCTTTGATGATGAACTTCTGGATGAACTGAGAAAGCCGGGTGTGTTAGAACAGTTAACACAGGCAATAGTATCAAATTTGACAAAGATGCCACCAACTAAAGAAACAGATATCTTTCTTGTCCTCCGAAGGCTTTTGACATGTATGCTGTGGCCATTGTTTGAAATGAGTTGGTCATCTGAAGGAGTAGGTATATTTTCATTACATGCTCTAGTACTTGCTTAACTGTTTACCCCATATAGCGATTCACAATTTCTCCGCATATTGACAAGATTCAGAATGTGTGTAACTATGTGCAAGAAGTCACAGATATGACATTGTACACACTTTTGGACACATGTACTGATTTTGAAATGCTAAAAATTGTACGCAATGCAGCCATTGAAAAGTCTGTCAAGGAAGATTATGATATGTGGAATGATATTTCGAGCTATATAGTGGAACTGATGAAGATCCCATCGAAAGGACAAGATATATATTTCAGTCCTCAAAAAAGTGAAGAGTTACTCCGCAGGCAGCTCTATGAGACATTCCAAGGTATAGACAAGTAAGTTTTGAACACTTGCCCTATTTCTGCAACCTCGTGCTGAATCATTTATTGATATAGATTGGGCAAAGAGAGAGTTTTGACATTCTTATGTGCTTCCCTATATTTGCTCGAACAGATAATACCATCCTCCAGCTTTGGGATATTCCTTCAAGAGTCCTTACTGATGTGGGAGAGACTTATACAGACAGTAACCCCCGACTATGCTAAAGGTAGTACAGGCTCAGATATCAATCTTCTGCAATCTAAACAAGCCTCGATACTTGGTTTTACTAAAGAAGGAAGAAAAGGTTTAAAAGAACTTACTGTAGCAGCACTGAAGAGGTGCATTGACACAAAAATTCAGGTTTGTGGTTCTTGATTCATAATATTTATATAAACTACAAAGCTCAACGTGAGTCTGTCAGGAATGTGGTGTTCCTGAGACAGAGTTGCAGGAGAGGGTACTCCGACACCCAACTCCTAGACTTAGACCCTCATTTGAGTCTGATGATAGCAGCTCTGTGATCCAGGAAGAAACACAAATTACCACTGGAGTACTGGAACATGTAGTTCATTCTTCCGGTGCCACCCCAGAAAGCGGAGAGGCTATATCTATCAGTGGCATGATTTTAAATGATGCAATCGACATTATTCCACCACCACAGGGAGGCTTCATTGTTGGCAACGAGAATGTACAGAACAAGCTAGAGGACCTTACACCCTTACGGTCAACTAAGACCACTCGGAAAGTCAAACAATGGAGAGCGTGGTGGAAGTCGAAGATGGAGAATATAAAGCACAAATCCCGTTAGTGTCTTGATTACATGTAAACAATTAGTACTTACTACTGGTAGTGTAATGTACCTGTTACGAATCTGAGTTAGTTAGTGCACAGGCTCAGTACATATGAATTCCCTTCTTTCTTGTTTTTCGTATTTCTGTTAGTATAAATTATGTGTGCATTTTGCGTGCTGATTTGTATTGTACGAGTTTAACCGTCTTAAAATTTATATATGTAAATCCTTCGAATATGTATAATTTTAGCGATGCAACTTACATGATTTGTACATACAGTAGTATGAAGTTCTTTTCGGCGTAAGTATTACTAATTAGACACCACCAAACCTTTGAAATCTGAATCCTGTACACTAAGACGTCCGATATCGCGACGCCCTCAACTCCGTGTAATAAGTACTGTAGAGTCGAGCGCTGTAAACAGTTACTCAGGTTGGGGAACATGCCTCTAGATGCGAGTAAGATAACTCGAAGTCCAACTCTACGGTGGCACCCGGACGGTGAAGCAGTTGCGATCTGTAATAGTTACATCTAATATAATCTGTATTGCTGTCTCCATTCATTTCGTGCTGAGAGTCGGTGTACTTACTGGTCAAGTGATTCAAATTATTGAAGTAATGCAGCGTCAACGTTGCGACTCATTGTGCACAGTAGGCGTGAAGACTCAAGAGACGTCATGGCGGTGTAAGGGATCCGGAAAAAGTTCATATATTTACTAATCCTACAGTGTACCGTCGATGCTTTCACTTTCGTTCATGGATTTAACCTGAAATATCGTTCGATGAGGTTTAATAGTACTAAGTACATACATTTACGCGTTATGATTTGAGTTGTACCATCTTCGACAAGGCTAGTTATCCAGAGTTAGGGCTGCAGAATGGGCTCGAGCGTATGCAGGCTTATGCGTTAAGATTTAGTGCGTGTCTTAAGTATGTGAAGTTGTTTCGCGACGAAAACAAGTGGCAAGAAGAGACCGTGTGGTCTGTCGGAGAATGAACGTTTTAGCACCACCTGCCAGCGGGGGTTGAATTCATACTCTCTTGCTCTTCGAGTACAACTGTGCGCTCTTTCTGCTTGCTCTTATTCCACGGAATTGAAGGATCATCAGTGCATCATCATTCCCCAGAAATTCATCACTACGACTTCGAACAGGCTCCATCCAACGACTCGAACCCTTTCGCAGCCCTACCCGCACACGCACTCGAGCATTTCGGTCCATTTGCCCCGCCCAGTGATGCGACTGAAGGCTATTCGGCCAGCAAAAGTTCGAAATCACGTGATTCAAAAATATTTCCCGCGCCCATTTTCCCGCCAATCCCGCTCTCTCATGCACGATAAAACGGTATATATTACATTAATTAGTGGCAAATATAACGAATGTTATGGTGTAATGTTTATGGTGTTAGATATTTGAGTGCGCCGGTGCTTTATGTGCAGGCTGTAGAGGTGCCGTGTTCAACTCCGGCTCGTGTAAATCTTTTTTATTTTTATACCTTCTCGCCAAACCCACTGACGCATCCGAGACGCGTCAGTATCCTAACAACTTTTGAACACGAAATTTGAGGCGTACCTTTGGCGCTTTTTTTTTATGTATACAAGTAAGAAATAGGAAAGCTAATTGATATTAGAAAATTGAACTGGGTAACATTATGTATGATTTCAACTTCCATCCGCCTGGCCGCACACTTGGCCTGCGCCGCGGTGCGCGGTAATTATTGATATGCCGTCTATCATGATCGAAAATTATGTCGGCTGCTCATTTTTTTTGTATCCGCATCCTGCCTCCGCACCAACACGGTCCACACTTGCCTTCAAATCTTCCACCATTTCCTCTCATGGATTCTGAATCTAGCGATGATGCGAATTCTCGCGGCGGCACCAGTAAATGTAACAAGTGCCACCGAGTGAAGAGTAGGAATGCAAATAACTTCAAACAAAAAGGAGATAAGTTTACACGGACTTGTAAAGAATGCCTCCTCAAAAAAAGTAAAAAAGCTTCTGATCAACAGATTTCTACTCCCCCCGAGGATTCTGAAATTGATGGGTTGGAAGGCAGTGTATTCCGCGAACTGGGCTGCGTGTCGCTGGATCAATTCCTTCATGCAATAAAAGAGGCAGCTAACGACCAACCATTGGAACAAGTCATCGCGTTCATTACTCCGGACCTAGGTGACGACAATGACGGCGAGGATGAAGATGAAAACGCAAAATTAAAGGTTATTGCGAATGGAATTGTTGAGAGGCTATCACAATCTGTGGGGTATCGCTTCTTGTAAGGCATTCTTGGTTCATCATTAAATTCTAAATACTTATATTATCCGGCAGATACCACAGCAAATATATTTCGAAGCAGTACAATTCTGTCCGATTCATGTATCACTGTGCGCAGGAAGCCGATCGGCTTGACAAATCTCGAAAATCCCGACTCGATGGCGTGAAGAACCGAGACAAGGGGAAAATGGAGTCCTTTTACTGCCATGGATGGGTCCATCTTACATTATCCCTGTTGCTTTCTCAGATACTCATCAAAATTAACCATGATGAGTCCCACACGCCGTACTGGTGGCGAGATATTCCTGGAGATGTTAGGGAAATGGTTCAAGACAATCCATATGTCAAACCTGACCACATAAGTGTTCAATATTTCATACACAATAATTTTAAATGATATATTATGTGACAGCTATGGACAATGATCCTTGAGAAACATCCAGTCCCTAGCTTTTGCCGTAAAGCAGTCATGCAAATATGGCGTGGAGGACTTTCTACTCAGTGGACACGAGATGAGGATGAGATAAAATCAGCTCGTCTTCTCATGCAAGAAGCAGCCAGTCGCATTGAGAGCGATATTAATGATCATGGGCTTTATCGAATTGAGCCTGTCACTGTTCATGAAGAAGACAGTTTTACAGCCTTGTCATTTGTCCTCCTGGATTTACTGAAGCAATGGGGCAGGGTAATAAAGGAGTCAGTTGGATTCAGCATGTGTGTGATGTGATGCTCGTTTTTATTATGATCTAATACGAATAATATTAATAGGGGATACCAACAAGTCAAATTTTGAGATATATGCAGCATTAGGGGAAGTCTTTGGATCTGGCTGCCCTCTCGGATATCTCATCCTTCATTCGTTGAAGACTGTGGACAATGCTTTCCAAGGAGGAAAGCAAAGGTTTATTGAAGATCTGTTGTGCCATCTTCGAGATAAATGGGATATAAATCCTATTACCACACTTACGGACAAGGACTGGTCCGAGATAAATGCATTTCGAAACATCTTTCCTCAAGCAAAACATCAAACCTGCTTTTGGCATTCTCTGAGAGCCGTCAAACTACGCTTATCAACTTTGCGTCGAACACCAGGACATTACAATGTTCGCGAAGCTTTAGCAGCATTCTCATTTATTAAACCTGACTTTCTACCGGATGCACAAAGTGGTAATTCTGACGAAGTAAGTAATATTTATCTGAACAATGATTAAATGACTGACGAATTAATACAGCTATATATGGTATATCCAGTCCCGCAGGAGATGGTTCCTAATCTCAAGATACGCTTCAATGGCCTCCTCCAAGGACATGCTGAGAAAACCAGACGGCTTCATTTGCGCCTGAATGGAGCTGCTACATCTGTAATTCATATTCCAGAATCAATGAACTGGGAGCCGGAAGATAATGATGAAGAAAGCTCTGATGATGAACCTGATAATTTCGATAACTGCCGGTTTCATGAACATGACTTCAATGAACGAGTTAACAATTTCATCAGCGACACTGATAGAGATAGGCTTGATGGACCTGATTGGGACTTTGAAGCCGGCGAGACAAGGGTTGAAAAGAACGCTTCCGGAAAAGTAATCTATGTTTTCTGTCCAGCTGTCCACCGTCACCAGCTGCTCAGAATGTATACCACTCATTACTGTCAACATCCTATGTTCTATGAACGGCGTGAACAGGACAGATGGTCAGAAGACAAGATTTATGCGAATGCTGTCAAAGACATGTATCAATTCTGCGAAGTCCGTGGACTTCGTGAAGTATGGGCTTACTTTTGGACAAACTGGTATAGCCCGATGCGATGGAAACTTTGGGCAAGGTCATCTTCGCCTAAACTATCAAGGTTGCGCACCACTATGGGGGTCGAAACTTTTTGGAGGCAACTTAAGCACATATACCTTCGTGACACCCCTCGTCCACGAATCGATCAACTTGTATGGATCCTCATCAACAAAGTCACACCAAACTACTTTGCGAGACTTGCAACATGTTCAAGTAGCTGGGGTCAGGGTGTATCAAAGCCGTTTACTCAGTTCCAGACTTATTTCAAACGTGAATGGAATAAACTTAATCTCCGCACAATTAGAACATTCCCCTATAATGTCGATGTCAACTCATGATCATGCAACTGTGGCCAGCAGAAATATCACCCATATCACCTCTGCAAGCACCTTGTCCAACAAGTCCAAATTCCAGAAAACTCGAAATTTTGGCAGCAAATTCGACACTGCAGGACTTCCCCTTTATATATCCATCCTCTTATCCAAAAAAATAATCTACCCAGTCGAGGCACAGTCTCAGATGGAGACGATGATATATCTGATGGTGATACAGAAGTCACACAAATAATTCTAAAACGCAGACTACTGAATGCATCTCAAACTAACCACACCAAACATACTCGTAATAACAGTCCAATTCAAGTACATGCTTCTGTTGCAGTTGAGGAGAACCGACCACCATTGCCCATTATAATTGATGATGAAGACGACGAAGATAATCAACTGTCGGCATCTGCTACTAGGACACACAACCCTGCAACTGACGATGAAATGCTTATACCGGGGATGTCAGTAGATAACCCAATTGAGTTGTCATCATCATCCTACTATGGAAGTGATAATGATTCCGTGAGTATTTGTACTAAGTTATGAATATTCCTGACAAGTATAATTCCCTTAGGTTGACGAACATGCTGAGACATTGCGAAATACAGCACGCAAGCTTCAAAAAGTCGTAGACTTGATGTTTTCACAGACAGAGGAAGCCACTAGAAAGGAAAACCGGTTATGGATTAAGTCCATGAACCGTAAAAATATTGCTGGAGATGCATGCAATATGTACGATGATGTGTTGAAGTTTGAGTCAACAGGTAAAAGTCGTAAAACTACTTGGGCAGGCAAGGGCAGCAGCAAGGAGGAGAGGAGGCGGGTAGAAAATACAATGGGGTTCCAGCGTAGAGATAAATTATAGGATGTTTACATACTTACTACTGTTACATAACTATACTGGGACAACAATTGGGCCATTCTCTTAATTTCATAATGTCTTTCCCTCACACTCGCACTGATTATTTCCTCATCTCCAGCCGGTCACATGCATCTGTTGAAAAGTATAGTTGCAGGTGACTTGCTAGGAACACCGACATAACAAACTTACATAGTGGTCATCTTAATCTTCTTGAAAGATACGGATAAAAGGCAGCAGTGGTGCTACTACAAGCACGCTACAAAAGTGCATCTCACAACCGACTTGCAACAAAAATAATGTTAACGGCGGGGGTCAAACACGGAGTTTGATAAAAGCTATTACATTACACAGATCTGACAAACTTTAACCATTACGCCATAACAGTGATAAAATACGCTGTATGGTTATGTAATATATACAATCAAAACGATCTCGAGGCGGGATGGAGCGGGAAATGGGCGCGGGAAATATTTTCGCGTCACGTGGTTTCGAACATTTGCTGGCCGAATAGCCTTCAGTCAGTGATGCGCCAGGGTACAACGCCCACAGTGATGATATGTCGGTTGACGTCGGTATGTGGAGGAGATGGTGTATAGCTCGGGCGAACTCGACGTAGCATGAGGCAAGGGAGTATTTGAGGTGGTTGCCCCTCGTTTAACGTGGATGTTGTGCCGGTGCTTCTGCGAGTGATGGCACATCGCGTTTACGCTATATGTAGTCGCGAAAGTGGGCATGGGACCACGCACGTCGTACCTTGACACGTCACACATCGCGTCGAACCACCGCACGTTTCTCCTTCCTGCAGCATCCTTCTTCATCGAGCTGACAATGGTCATCAGCACCGCCGTTCCTCGGCGTTCCTAGTCCCATACCTACGCGTCAAACATGCTCAATGGTACGAGCCCACCTCCCACCAGACAACCCTAGTCTCACGGCTCACGAACACCAGTCCATCGTGCACTTCGACAACAGCAGCAAAAGGCTTATCACGAGCCCTACGTTGATGGGGCGTTGGTGCTGGGAGAAGATGGAACATCGGTCGGCAGGAGACGGATTAGGGAGATGGGACGTACGGGGTTGTGCCACCCGCCGTTCCCTGGCTTCCTAGTCCCATATCAGGCGTCAACAACGGCGTCAAACGCGTTCGTTAGAATGGATCCATCGACAACAGCAAAAAGGCTTATCACGAGCCCTATGATAACAGGGCGCTGTTACGGGGATGAGATGGGACATGGCTCGGCTGGACTCGCAGCTGGATGGGAGCCAGGGAGCGTATGGGGTGGTGTTCCGTCTTCAGCAGGGGATGATGTATGACGACCTGGGACACGCATGCGTCCTATGTGGAACGTAGGAACCACGAATGAACTTGTCACCGCTCATGGAACCTCCGTACGTGCTCCTTACCTACAACCACACCCTGCTTGTTCAAACTGACAGTCGTCTTCAGCACCTTCGTTTCCCTGCCCTCCCTAGTCCCATCTCGCGCACAACTACAAGCGTCGAATGCACTCGGCAACTTACCCACTCCTGCCTTTTGTAGCCTCACCAGCCACGACGTCAATATCGTAGCTCCCAACTTCGAGGTTTTCTTGACTCTCGAATGCTCTCCCTGTACGCTTCGACCACAGCTGGCGTGAAGAAGCATCACCAGCCTGACTTCGACGGGAATCTGTACGATGAGTGGGTGGAAGATATTTCGGCAGGACTTGGAGTGGGATGGGCAAGTGAACGACGATGTGATATGTCCTCGTTGAGAGGAGGAGGGATTTGGGCGGCTTCTGATGGAGGGTCAGTGCGGGGAAGAGCTCACAGCTGCCTGCTAAGGTGGGGTATGGACGCCTTCAGCGGGAAAGGGCTTCCTCGCCACACCCAATCTATTCCTGGCCGACAAAACGCTCAGTCATGCAGCAGGGAGTTAGTGCGGAGATAACGTCCTTCCTGTTCCTCAATGCCTCGACGTACTTCCTCGACGCCCTGCACGCCCTACCCCTTCAAAATCCACGATAAAAGGAGGTGTATGGGCTTAGTGTCGATGTTCAGAGGCATCGCTATGCTATGCAGACAATAGCACGTTATTCTCTCTTCGTCTACTTATTGCTACTCGTACTCATAGACGATTATTACCAGTTGTCAACACATCGACTACTATCAGGCGGGACCTCACCCCGCTGCAGGTACACAGCCGAGATGCCCGAGGACGAGTGTCGCCTCGCTCGTGGAGCGGATGTATCTTCGATTCCCGTGCTAGGTGAATACAGAGGATGGTTGGGAACATGGTTTTCTTTCACCTCTCTGGGTTATTCAACGATAGTGACGCTCCCAGCATCCCTATGTCCATATCAAGTCCTCGGGATAGCTCCCAGCTGGATCTCGCGTGCTAACGGCTGCAAGGACGCCAGCTTGTGGTTGTGCTGCTTTATCTCTAGGTGCATTGGCTGATCATGTTGCGCTTGGCGAGCTCCGATAGAGGCTGGAGGCTATCAATGGGATGTACGAGTGTCCTCGTATGCTAGGTACGCGAAGAGCAAACTTATCGTCAGAAGTATAGGCATTCTGGCGTCGATGGAGCGTTGGTTTGGCCGGATGTGGACTAGGTCGGCAGGGTTCGGAGTTAGGTGGGGGCGAGGGAGGTCAGAGATAACATGCCTCGACGCCGGGGCTACGTCACCCCTTCCAACTCCCTGTTGTACTACGCCCTCATCGACCATCCTTCCCTACATCGCTGTCCCCCGAGCTTCGCAGTCTCGTCGACGAATACGCCTTCTATCACCCACATCTCTTACTGGGGCCTGCTATCATTTCCCAGCCTCACTTATCACCCGCCAACTTCGCACCTTCTGCCTTCCGGTAGTCCAACCATCGAATTCGAGTTGCCACATCGTTCATGTTCCTGATCGTGAAGAGTTGGGAGGAGCGCACAAAGTTCATTCCTTAAGCCTCCGATTCTCGAGCCCCGTCTTACACGTCAACGTCGGGCATATGCCTAGCTCTATCTACCAACCATTCACTCGCGAACCCACAATGCCCATAATCACGACTTTCGGTCCATTTCCTGCATGACTTCACTGAACAGCAAGAAAATGATGGGGCGTTGATACACGGAGGAGATGGTACGAATCTGCGGGAGCCATGTGGGAGCAAAGGAACGTTCGAGGTCGTTCGTCCTCCTCGTCGCTGCTGTACGGGGGGATTGACGCCCTCAGCGAGGGAGAGCTTCTAACACGCGTACATCACTGGGCTACCAAACCCGCTCTCGATCCAATGCCCAGAACGCGGTTCCCTTGTCTCTTTCGTCCCCTCCCTATTCGTCCATCCCCCGACACTCAGCGCTCATACTCAAGCGCTCTCGCCCTATTAGACCTCTGGCTCATGTACGCCTTGACGTTCTTAGTTCAACATTCACCCCTGCATACCTTCACCTCTTCGTCTTAGCCGTAAGTGGATCGACATTCGATTTTAGGAGCGAACGACAGCGAGAACTGGCCAATAGGAGCGGGAAACCTCCCGGCCAGGATCGATCTCAAGCTTTGCCTCGCTGAAGGCTTTCTTATTACGCTGCTCGTAGTACATGGGGACGGTGGGGAAGGTGGAGGTCGGACAGTAGGAGTCGTTATGCGCTCAGTGGATAGGAGGATATGTGATTGCGGGTCTCGATGTCTGGATGAGCTTTGGCTGCGGTTACGAAAACTGATATGGTACGTCCATCTCTTCATTTCATAGTTTCTAAGTACTTTTAGTTACTGTTGTTAATCGTTGCTAGTCTCATGCCTCTTTTGTATGGTCCTTGGTACAGGCATGCTGCGAACCTCAGGCGAGGTTCGACACCTCCTTATCGTTGAACTACGCAATCCTACGATCATGCGTGTCTCGCCTCGCAGTAAGATGGATGAAATATGACTGCGGCTACGGTACTACCATGGTACGTTCCTCTCTTCATGTCATTGTTACTAGATATGGTACTCATGATCGTTAATCGCTACCAGGTTGCACACCTCGTGCATGAACGTTTGAACTGTCTCGATTCCGACACGAAATCTCAGACAAGGGTTCCTCACGGGAATGTTGTGTTGCACAACCGCATTCTTATGATCACGCGCGTCTCGCCTCGCTGTAAGATCGTGTCGTATGCGGAGACATTTTAATGTCATTATCTCGGGAATTAACGAACCCAAATCCAGAATGGAGAAAAGTGTGTAGTACAGTATCCAGGGCACATTCAAGACATGTTGCACAATATTCGACAACGTGTCGGCGACACGTTTCATATCCCCCGGCGGTACTACCTCTCAATGTCTTGTCACTTCAATCGGATCCCGGACTAACTGCACATCATGGTCATCTCTCGCTACAGTATACGAAGAGGCTAAGGATGAAGGTATCAGACTGAGTGGGGGGAGGAGCTTTATGGAGATGACGATCGAGGTTGTCATCACAATGACACGTTTTGAGATATGAATACTTATCGGCGTTTAGAGTAGATTGCGTGAATGAAGCAAAATGCCGAACGACGTGCGTCGTGGGGTGTTATATTTGGATTTGTAGCTTGTACCAAACGTTTGGTACAAAGATTCCGAAATAAAGTGACTTGTCGGATGGAAGGTGTTATATCACACCGTAGGTCAGTACGCGCTTTGAACGCGTTCAATCAGTTATAAAAGGATGTAAAGCCCCAGTATGTCCTAACCATCTCTTCTCAGAAACTTCCACCGTCCCTATCAGTACTTCGCAGGAAACATGTCAACCTTTCAAGGAGCGAGCCAATTTGTAGTCCAAAATATGCAAAATATTCATAATAGTCAAACCGGAGCTGAATCAGGTTGGCAATATCCACCGTTAGAATCACTTGAGGTGTGCTAATAGAACATCACAGGATTAAGTCTGCTATATAAAGCCGCTTGTATTAAAGCTGGCCATCAAGCAGATGATAACTTAGACCATCCTAAATGCCATGAAGATACAAGAGTTGCCGTCATTAAAGATATAATGAGCTGGGTTGATTCGATGAACACGAATGAGAAAATGATGTGGATGAAAGGACCGGCCGGTGCTGGGAAGTCCGCTATTGCTCGAACTGTCGCTGAAAGATGTGAGGAAGAAAATAAATTGTTGTCAAGCTTTTTCTTTTCGCGGACAGCTGGGAATGAACGAGACAATGGAAACAAGCTGGTTCCTACCATTGCATATGATCTCGCGGTCAAAATTCCACATGCGAAAGAAATGATCATTACAAAGCTTGAGAATAAC
>JASFCZ010000181.1:0-13760 GCA_036937155.1 Cyathus pygmaeus
TAGGATGATAACGCACAGCTGAATCCGCCCTGGCCATATCTCTCCTCCGCCTGCATCTTCTTGTAAATCAACCAGAATGCATGAATGTGTCCGGGGAAGTAGCCCAAGCTGATAAGGCATTCGCGTTAGAACAACTGCGCGCTCGTGGACGCAAGGAAGGAGGGGGACGTACATGGTTAGAAGGATGTTGATGAGGAGGTCACAGCTGCATCCTGTGATCATGGCTGCTGCTGCCGGGGGGAAGAGGATGGCGACCTGATGGGTTCGTTAGTGCTCAGCGGGTGAATGGGAATTGTTGAGCGGGTCTTACGAGGATGAGAATGACATCGGATGCTTTGACCATATTGGTGGATGTGTAGTGAGGAGATGGATGTGGTTAGCGGTTGTTGTGGTTTGGGATGGAGTCGGTGAAGGTAGCTTTTATTGAGGCAGGTGGTCGAAGCCTGGAAACTGCGCACGTCAGATACGTCATTAGACCATGTGGCGGTACCGGTACTCATCTTTGGAGCTGCAACCTTTGTGCTTCGCATTTCGAGTCAATCCTATTCTTACTGTCTTATCTCTGTTGAATACTTCGAACACGAATTTATCCATCAACTAAAAGGCATAGTGGCTTAGTCTGGCTCATATCGAGCGTTGAATCACCGAGGACAAGCCAGAGCTTCTGAGCACCGACACTGCGCCGCAGTTTTCTACCAGTCCAGCATGATGTAGCTGTCTTTACATTGCACAATTCTCTCTCGATTTTTCGAACGCTATGATAAAGACATACGAAAGCAATGTAACTTACCTTTCAACCACCCAGGATCTCAGGCGCTCCGTCTCCCCGATTGAAGGATCGTGACTCGCCTTCTGCCTATCAGCCTCTGGTGCTCCCCGTGGGCTACTATTAAATCGACACCCAAGCCACCCTCTCCAGCTCCATCTAATCTACCATATCAGAAGTCTGTAAGCGGGATGGGGTGATAAAACTGCAACTTCACGGAGTTATCAAAGAACATATTATCACTACTGAAGGTACGTAGCAAAGGTGTGACTATCCACAGAAACTACCTTCTTTCTTTCGGTGGTATGTCACTAAATTACTTATAATAACAGATTTTCCCTTTACCTTACTAGATTTTCTACGTCGACAGTGTCAGATGCTGTCTATCTATGTGCACGAACAGTGACCAAGCCTTCTTCCTTATACAATAAAGACCTCCATCGTCCGAGCTTGTTCCTCCCGCTGACCGCGTCAGGATTTCCGGATATCACGGCCAAAATCACGCTTTCGAAACGGTTAGCCTTGACAGAATCAAGACTGTATGTTTGCTTACCCAAATATCAGCGCTCTTGGTTAGCGCGCATGCTTCATAGGTTCCCAGACCTCGTGTTAGACCATAACCTATTTTGGGGACGGGCATCGGCCACACTTGAATACATTGTGAATACGCTGTCGATAATCCGCTGACTTGTACATGACCAATCCCTTCCCGTATGAGTCCGAGGAGTCTGGCGAAGACTGGGACCACTCATTGGGAAAGGTCTAACATTACCTGGCTGACTATATCTCTACAGGGGAACGCCAATTATATTATGTTTGACTAAGGTGTGGCTGGCTATAAAACCTGCATCAACTTACAGGATGAACATCAATCTCAGACTCGCCCTCCTTCTCAATTCTTTCAACTCCAAACACACTCCAAACCGAAATATTAAATATGCCTTCTTGGTTAATCACTGGTGCCAGCCGTGGTATTGGCTTAGGCCTAGTCGAACACTTGGTTCGTAACATGACGTTGCTATCCACCTTCGATGCTAATGAAGGGGTGTACAGCTCAAAGACAGCGACAACTTCGTGATCGCCACCGCACGAAACCCAGGCGCCTCGCTTGGATTGACTGAGCTATCCGCTAAATATTCCAGCGACCGCATTGCTGTTGTTAAACTCGATGTTACGAGCGATTCGAGCGTCACTGAAGCCGTCAAAGCCGTCGAGAAGCTCCTCCCGAAGGGGTTGGATTACTTGGTCAACAATGCCGGTATCGACCCTCAGCCAACCACTCCCTTCTCTGAGATGTATGTTGACTATTGCCATGCGACCTTCTCTGCAACTGATGGAAAAATAGTGACCTCGAGCAGTTCGCAGAAGAAGTGGTCTTTAATACCATCGTACCAGTCCGCGTTACTCGCACTTTCATCCCTCTTGTGCAGAAGTCCGAGAAGAAGAAAATCATAATTGTCACTTCCCTTCTAGGTTCCATCGAACTTGGAGCGACGTTCGTTGGCCTCTCCGACACCTACTCCATTGGGAAAGCCGCTCTTAACATGTAGGCATTGTTATGGTGTCCACTTAATATACCAGCAGATCTGACTTTCATTTCATAGGCTTGGCCGCAAGTGGAGTGCTGAATTGAAGCCCGTAGGCGTTACAGTCGCGCTTATCCATCCCGGATGGGTTAAGACCGATATGGGCGACGTAATTCTTGAATATATGCAGGAACATGCACCGCACATCCCACAGATTACTCCTGCCGAGTCCACAGAGGGACTAGTCAAAGTAGCCAAGTCAGTAACCCTGGAATCTACGGGTTCATTCTATAACTATGATGGAACTGCGCTTCCTTGGTAGATGTAGAAAAGTACTTCTGTACTTGTATAAAGTACACCTCACTGGTTCTCTCAATACATTCAATGTTTCTGTCTTGCTTACGAGTGGTCCTCATCATTGGCAAGGTGTTCCCAGCTAATGTTTTATATATAGGAGTCCACATAGCGCTCACTGTAGGACCCAGCACCCTGTTACTGCGTCTGCAACTTGTATTCTTCATCCAGGAAAGACCAGCTACAAGGCGGGTCGACTTCCAATCCAGTACGTTTGCCATTTGCTGTTCAAAATACATGGCCCTTAGTCTGCTGTAACTCGACCTTGATGCCAAGCTCCTCTCCAAACTTTTTCAGCTCCTCGCAGATAGGATCACTCGACCACTTAACCATCGCAATATATGTGAAGGATGACAAAGGTGCTGGCTGAGTACTCTTCCCGTCCGCTGTCGCGATGGAAGTGGAAGATCTGGAGCGAACGATGTCCCCCAAGTGAGCAGCGGTGCTATTATGTACCTCTGACGTATAAGCGGCGTCAATTCCCGTAGAGAAGGGAGTAACTGCTTATTAGCTGCCTTGCCCCATACAAGCTTCGAAATGATCCCAACGATCTTGGGAGTTTTTTTTCCTCATGGAAAGCTCGAGCTTCTCGACGTTGCTTCCGATATGTGTAAGAATTTAAATGGTGCGGCTCGTTGAAACACGCGAGAAGTCAAGTTCGAGCTCCTTTATGACACATTTTGACCTGTAGATCATAGACAGGAATGGGGAAAAGTCCACGATGTAATCTCGTAGATAGAGGCAGGTAAGGTTGGGTAGGCAAAGTAGAGGCCAGGGTGCAACCATATCGACTTCGTCCGAGTTGTGAATGAGAGTGTGCAGTTTTGGTAATATCACAACCTGAGATAAAGAAGAGAGGATAACATGGTTATCACTCCATGTCAGTGTCTCCAAAGCCGTCATATTGCAGAATATAGAGCAGAACCTGTCCTCTGCCACAGGGAGACATGAATTGAGTGAGAGTGCCTTCACAGCACTCCAAGGAAATTCTAATTCGTCAGGAATGTGAGTCCTCTCCAAGTATACGGATTCTAGTGCGGTTGCAGTCTTGAAGATGCGGAAAGGGCATGTTGCATCACTATACGTCGAAAGGGAAAGTCGACGCAGCTGTGGAAGCCCGCTCTGCTGAATAAGAGCTTCGATCGCCGTCTCTTGTACCACCTGGGCTAGGTGATGTGCCTTCATTGACAATCCAGACCACCGCCTAGCGTGCCGCGCAATATCTTCAATCGTGTGTATATGTGGATCCAAAGACCTGAGTTGGGATAAACTAATTGACAGCGGAGCTTCCCGCGAATAGACAAGACACGACTGAACACGAAGAGCCAGCGCGGGTGGTTTAACGTGTATATCGCGGCCCACCTCGAATGCACACCATAACGACTGGGTGCTCTGAACTATGTTCCGCCAGCGCGAACAGACGGATTGGAGAGTCCATATATCCTGGTGATGTCTTGCACCTACTTGAAGCTTTCCGTTGGGACAGACAGAGGTGAAAATCTCGCTCAGGATCTCGTCTGGAAGTCTGCGTGCGGGGGATAAAAGCGAACGGTAGAACGCGTTGGAATGTCGAATTTTCGACAGGTGTGATTCGACCAGATCGACAGCCTGCTTAAGGTCCGATTGTCCGCTTTGCAGAGAGTTAACGTAGCTGGACGCTAAGCTCTCAATCCGTGCTGCTGACGTAGGAGCCTTGATGAGTGGCGGGCCATCATGAGTGCGGATACAAGTAATGTAGCCACATTCAAAACATGATGCAGGGATTCTGGGTAGGTTGACTATGATTAGTGAATCCAGATGAAAGCCAATGAGCGGTATGAGCTCGGACCCACTGGGCTGTCGAGTCGGGAGAGGATTCCATCGGGTTGCAAATTTTAATTAAGACGAGCTCAGAAAGTCTTCCAATCTACATGTGACTCACGCGTTGTCGCGTCAAAGTCACGTACACAACACGTACACAACACGCAAACATACACGTACTTACAATGACATCGTTACCTCGCGGAATTCAAGAAGTATATTAGATGGATCAGTGGGCGGTAGAGGAGGACCTCCTATTATGCCGGTTGAGGTTGGATACCAGTCCCCCTACAAATGCCCAATTTTTTTTGAATGTTAGATACCGTTGGGTGAGCATCCCCCTATCAGGGTCGATGGATTCCCACGAGGTCGAGTTTGCCGTCCACCTAAAATCGGGTCCCCACAAAGAGGTTAGATACACATCCCCCGCTCTTTGCACTGCCACCGGCGTCAACCCGGCACCATCTTGTTAAAGATTGATTATATATTCGGCAGTTTTTAAGAAATGTTACATACAGTACTTACCTTAACACGTAAAATCTTAATCTTGCTGTAAATCATACGTGTTTGATACGTGTATTTACCTACTATTCGTTGAAAATTTGAACTTGATTTGAGCTGACATCATAAACCCAAATTTTCCCAATTATGCTACTGTCTGGCACCAAAATCTTGAATGAATCATAAAATATAACACCTATGCATTCTCTTTCATAACGTGCTCCATGGCTTTCAATAAAGAATCCACTGCACTTGGGTGAAAAATTGAATATATTAGTGATTTTTTACATATTTCATGAATTTTTGAGGTTTGATACAAAGTCCCCCTATATAAGCCAAATTTGAAGCTTAGATACAAAGTCCCCCTACAAAACGAGAAATTTTTGTCCCCCTATAAATGCCCAAAATCATCGATATTTGTATCCAACCTCAACCGGCATAATAGGAGGTCCTGGTAGAGGTTGGTTGGGTGGCTGTGGTAGATGAAAGTAGCGAACAAAGTTGAGAAGGACGTTCGAAGTTGTTGGTAACCGAGTCCGCAGCCAAACAACGCGCTCCGGGGACTCCGGTCCGTCGAGTATCATGTATGATTTTACTCCAACTTCAAGCCATAACAGATCTAAACCAATCAATTAACCAAGCATATATCTTGCACATATCAAATAACACCCCCCTCCCTCCCTAGGCCCTACCTCGGCGCATCCCCACCAACAGTCTCCCACGCATCTCCCTCCGGGACAGTCCACTCCCCATGACACCCATGTCTCCAATCCGTATCTTTTATAATCTCCTTCTGCGCCTTCACGAACGTGTCGACCGGACACATCCCTTGCTTGTCCGCGGGACAGCCGGAGATGCCGGTGAGGGGGGCGGGGGCGTCGTTTATGATTATTCTGATTTGGGGGGCGGGGCCGTGGGTGGTTGGGCATTCGAGGACTGGGTGGGGTGTTAGTTGGGTTTGGGTGGTAGGTTGGGTGGAGAGGAGGGAAGGGGGGGGGACAAGGGACAGAGGGACGTACGTTGGAATTGGACATTAGTAGCGAATGGAGCGAGCTCTGCGACTCTGAATGTCCTATTATGCGGTATGTGGGTGTATGGCAGTGGACCGCCCGCAGCGAACGTGGTGAGATTCAGTGCCGTGATAACTGTGTGATTCCTGCATCAGTACATTCATCCAATTCTCCAATTCCTACACCACAGTACAAAGAAAGAAGGAAAGGAACACGTACTATTCAGCACAACAACCTCATGCGTCGCATCGACATACAAGCTCTGCCCTAAAGGGAACGTAGTAGGATCATCATCCAACGTCCCGTTCGTGCTCGAATTGTGTTCTTTGATAGGTGTGTGCGTGAGGCGGGCGATTAGTTCTTGGATGTACCCTATCCCCTGCACGCGCGCTACGGGTGAGCCGAAGGCGGATCCGTACCAGAAGCTGAGGTCCAACCTGTGCATTTCATCAGTATGTTTTTCACATTAACATATGTAACGTAAATGAAAGAAAGAAAGAAAGAATAAAGAAAACACCCACGCATAATTAAACCCCTCCCACTCCTCCTCCCCAAATAACCCACAAAACCTCGAATACCCAAGCGCGACAGTCTCATACGCGCAGAGCTGCTGCATCACATAAACGTCCTCGATGGTGAGGTTGTATCCCTTCAAGAGCGGGGCGAGGCGGGCACGTGCGGGGGCGAGGTAGATGTTGGCCCAGCGGGAGACGTACCATACCCCGCGGTCGCCTTTGGAGGGGATGTCTGCGTTGGGGCAGCTGGGGGTGTGTTAAAGGTTAGGATACTATTGATAAAGACGCAGAGGGGACGGACGTTTTGTAGGGTGCTAGTGTGTTATTAAACCCAGGCGCCTCAATGGTGATACTCTGCTGATACTTCCCCTCCAGGGGCAGCCCAAAGAAGCCCACTGCAAAGTTGAGTGCGGAGTGCAGCATGCGGTCCTGCGATTCGGTGCGGAATACGGGGATGGTGTTGGTTGCTGTGAAGTTCTATCACTGTGTTAGCTAGGGGATGTGAGGAGAAGAAGGGGGGGTACTTCGAGGAGGAAGCCGTATTTGAGGCGGAGGGAGATTCCTAGGTCGTCTGTGGGGTGTTGGTTGGGTAGGGATGGGGGAAGGGAAGGGGACGTACAGAGTTGTTGTCGACCGAATGGAGTGAGTACTGTGCGGTGGTTAGATGGGAAGTAGAGGTAGTGCAGTACGTACGTTCTTCGCCTAGCTTGTATGTCCTGTACCAGTATGAGTTACGGTGCAAGAGGGTATATATGAGGGCACGCGCCAATCATTCATGAACTCCAAATCGCCCTCTGCCGTCCAATCACTCGCAGAATCATGCAGTCTCCCCGAGAAATTCGCTGGTCCGCCATACGAAGCTACATTCCCGCATTAGCCAGCACCCTAACACCAAAACACTTGTCTCACCCCAAGCAGTAGGATACCTCGCCCCATGCCTATGCAAAAAATGCAATCCCGTAACCTTACACCCCTCCGGCGTCTCCGGGCCCGCATCCACCCCAAACGCGCCTTTTTCTACACTATACCACGGCGACAAGTTCCCCCACTTCCTGAACAGATCAAAGTGCTTGTGTTTCTTCCCCTTGCCGAGGGAGTCGGGCGCGAGGAGCTGGGCGGCGCCGGAGTGGATGGGGTAGGCGGGGGCGGTGGCGATGAGGGCTGCTTCTGCGCCTGTGGGTGTTCCGCCGGGGTACCCGACGTGCGTGGGGAAGAGGGAGGGGCGGGCGTTGGTTGGGTGCGCCGGGGGGAAGTGGTGCACTTGGGTTGAGCCGGCGTTGGGGGACGCGTTGGCGTTGATGGTGGTGGTGGGGGTGGGGCGGGTGAAGCAGCTGGTGCCGCAGATGGCGACTTGGCCGAGGACGCAGGCGAGGATGCCGCCGAGGAAGGCGAGCGAGATGTGTCCTGCACCGAAGCGTTTGCGCGTGAAGGCTGGTTTGGTGGGAGAGACCGGTTTGTCGTCCGGCAGGTCGGCGGTGGTGCTGGGAAGGAGCGCTTCTCGCTCGTGGTCCCCTTCCGGCGTCGTAGAGTCCAGCATAGCAGGTGGATTCCTATATCAGTCTGTAGAGAATGGATGTAATGAAATGGAAGGAAGGAGAGAAGGTGTCCTTTAAGGTGCACACGCTGACAGGATAATTGGGTGTTCGCCCCCGCGTTAACTCAAGGTTTCTTCGGTAGAACGATAGTGACGACAGCAATAATGGATGAGTTTGCGCTTGTTTGAAGTGAATGACAATGGCTTCCACGGTCCGAGACGACTCAACTACTCACTCACTCACTACTAACTCACCACCACCTCCTCCTCTCCCACACCCAAAATGTCCGACCTAAAAGCCTACCTCGCCTCCAAATACATGTCCGGCCCCAAAGCAGACGCCATCCTCGCCAAATCCGGCCCCAAGAAGAAAAAGCGCAAACCCCCCTCCTCCTCCACCCCCGCCCCAGCCCAAGGCGCAATAATCCGAGACGAAGACACCCTCTGGCCAGGCGAAGAACCCACCAAGGAGGAATACGACCTCGAAGAAGCCGTCATCGCTGAAGACCGCGGATTCAAGAAACGAAAGGCTGCTGGAGGTGGTGGCGCGGAGTCGTGGATTACGGTTCAGGAGGGGCTGATTAAAGAGGAGGAGACACCTGCGGAGGACGAACATCCCATGGTTGTTGATACACCTACGCCGTTCGTAGGAGGCCTGGTGAACGCGAAAGACCTCAAAAAGTATCTTCCCCAGAACAACCTCTCTGCGGTAGATGCCTCGCCAGACGAGATCGCCCGCGCGCAAGAGACGGTGTACAGGGATGCCTCTGGGCGGAAGATTGATACGAAAGCGGCAAAAGCGGAAGCGGCGAGGCAGAAGCGCGAGAAGGAGGAATTGGAGGCGAAGAAGATGGAGTGGGGGAAGGGGGTGGTTCAACGGGAGGAGGTGGAGAATAGGAGGAAGGAGATGGAGAAAGCGAAGGGGAGGGGGTTTGCGAGGTATGCGGATGATAGGGAGTTGAATGAGGAGTTGAAGGGGAAGGAGGTTTGGAATGATCCTATGGCGGCGTTTTTGACTGTATGTGGAGAGTTTTGGGTTTGTGATTATACCAAGGTGCTGATGTTGGGATTAGAAAAAGAAATCAAAAGGCCCGAGAAGACCTGAATACAACGGACCACCTCCACCGCCTAACAGGTTCGGCATAAAACCAGGGTATAGATGGGACGGTGTCGGTACGTCCTCCTTCCTTTCCTTACTTACCTCTACCTTCACCTTCTCACTTATTGTAATATCTACCTTCACCTACTAACATACTGTAAAGACAGAGGAACAGGCTTCGAGAACAAGCTCTTCCAGACTCAAAACGCGCGCAAAAGGAGAGGGGCGGAGAGCTATCAGTGGAGCGTGGATGATATGTAGAGCGGTTCTTTCATGGGTGAGTGGGTTGTGTGTGCTTTGAGGATGGTGTCTGATGTTCTACTGCAGGGAGTTATGGATGAAGCTTGTATATTGTGTTATTATAATATACCCTAATTGTAAGTTGGCAGGAGACAGAATGATTTGATTCGATTTGGGGAACTTCGTACATGTCAGGCGGCGATGTCTTAAACAAAACGATGTTTATTCTTCAAAACAACGAAGTCTCTAATCAACGGGAACTCGATATGAAGGGTGGACACTAGGCACACTCAAGACGAGAGCGTAGGGGCGTCGATGAAGGCAATACAAGAAAGGTGCCAACCGAGCGGTGAAGAAGACATCCGTGAGTCGGATTCAGGAAGCCGAAATGGGGGAGAATGGATGATCGTTGCGCGCGGGCGCACATGTCTCGTTATCGTTCAACCACCGGCGAAGTTGGCAGCTCTGTCGACTCGCGACGATAAGATTCTACCAAGCTTTTATCACTTAAACCAACTACCATCCTCAATCGAAAACCAGAAGCCTCAGCCACGAAACTATCCATTGCCCAAGCTATAACATACGATAATGAAGCACAACAACCTCTCTCAGTCTGACGCGGACGATTCCCAAGACGAATCTTCGTATTTAGTAGACAACTGCAGCTGTCTAGGCGGGACGGGATTAGCAGGTGGTTGGGAGTTGCCACTTCAGCAATTTGGGTCGCTTTTGGGTAAGTAGTAACTCCGCTTAATTCTCGGTCTTTGCACTTCAAACCTTACAACTTCAAGTTATACAATCGCCAGGGCCCTTATCTATGAACATCATTGATTTTCATTGGCTATTCTTGGATATTGGGTGCCAATGCTTCTTTCAAGAGCCTCGACGTCATTCCCGGGCTGCAACGGTAAGTGTGTCAGCAGATAAGTAAATCATCGAGAACAGGGGTTATTAGATGGCGACTTCATGGAGTTCTGAAAGAACATATTATCACTACTGAAGGTTGACTGAAGGTACGTAGCATAGGCGTGACTATCCACAGAAACTGCCTTCTATCTTTCGGTGGTACTTCGCTAAATTACTTTTATAACAGACTTTCCGTTTACCTTACCAGATCCTTTACGTCGAGAGATGCTGTTTATCTATGTGCACGAGCAGTGACCAAGCTTTCTTCCTTATACAATAAACACTCGCCCGCTGACCGTACAAGGGTTTCCGGACGTCACGGCGCTTCGAACCGGAAGAAGACTTGACAGAATCAAGAACTGTTGCTTACTCAAATATAAGCGCTCTTGGTTAGCGCGCACGCTTCATAGGTTCCCAGATGTCGTATTAGACCATAACCCTGAAATGACACTATTTTGGGGACGGGCATCGGCCACACTCGAATACGTTGTGAATACGCATGTTATCCGTCGATAATCCGCTGACTTGTACATGACTAATCCCTCTCCGCGTGAGTCCGAGGAGTCTGGCGAAGACTGGGATCACCCATTGCGAAAGGTCTAACAATACCTGGCTGACTATAGTTCTACAGGAAACGCCAATAATATTATAGTTGACAGAAGGTGGCCAGGCTATAAAACCTGCATCAACTTTTAGGATGAACATCAATCTACTCGCCCTCTTTCTCAACTCTTCCAGCTCCAAACACACTCCAAATCGAAATATTAAATATGCCTTCCTGGTTAATCACTGGTGCTAGCCGTGGTATTGGCTTAGGCCTAGTTGAACAATTGGTTCGTAACATTTGACCTTGCTATCCATCTTCGATGCTAATGAAAGTGTGTATAGCTCAAAGACAGTGACAACTTCGTGATCGCCACCGCACGAAACCCAGGCGCCTCGCTTGGTTTGACTGAGCTTTCCGCTAAATATTCCAGCGACCGTATTGCTGTCGCTAAACTCGATGTCACCAGCGATTCGAGCGTCACAGAAGCAGTCAAAGCCGTCGAGAAGCTTCTTCCGAAGGGGTTGGATTACTTGGTCAACAATGCCGGTATCGACCCTCAGCCAACCACTCCGTTCTCTGAGATGTATGTTGAAGTATTCCCATGCGACTTGAGTCTGCAACTGATGGAAATATAGTAACCTGGAGCAGTTCGCGGAAGAAGTGGTCTTTAATACCATCGTACCAGTTCGCGTTACCCGCTCTTTCATACCTCTTGTGCAAAAGTCCGAGAAGAAGAAAATCATAATTGTCACTTCCCTTCTGGGTTCCATCGAACTTGGAGCGACGTTCGTTGGCCTCTCCGACACCTACTCCATTGGGAAAGCGGCTCTTAACATGTAGGCATTGTTATGATGTTTATTTAATAGATCTGACTTTCATTTCATAGGCTTGGCCGCAAGTGGAGTGCTGAATTGAAGCCCGCCGGCGTTACAGTCGCGCTTATCCATCCCGGATGGGTGAAGACAGAAATGGGCGATGTAATTCTTGAATATATGCAGGAACATGCACCGCACATCCCACAGATTACTCCTGGAGAGTCCACAGAGGGACTGGTCAAAGTAGCCAAGTCGGTAACACTGGAATCTACGGGTTCATTCTATAACTATGATGGAACTGCGCTTCCTTGGTAGATGTAGAAACGTACTTCTTTCAGTCGGTTGTACTTGTACAAAGTAGACCTCACTGATTCTCTCAATACATTAAATATTCTAGCCTTGCTTACGAGTGGTGCTCATCATTGGCAAGGCGCTCCCAGTTAATGTTTTATTTATGGGAGTCCATGTAGCGCTTGCCAGTTAGTCTTAGATTTAAGGCTTAAGGCCTTGTTGGATACAGAATACATTCAACAACCAAAACTACATGAACAACCAGTGCAATGAATACAAACATGCCATATCCACAGACACAGACATACTAATTAGGGGAGTTCAAAGTTAACCGTTTCGAGGGTCCCATCATTACAGTTATTTGATGTAACATTACAACTTTGGGAAATTCAAGCGGAGCACCAATCTGACCTCGTGTAAAAGCTCATGTCTCAATCTCATACCACATTATATTCAACTTTCAAATACATGTTTCTATTGCTTGCGGTTCATTCTCTAGATCTATAGGTTAAAGCGGATACTTTTGTGCCAGGTTGTAGAGTAAATCATGGGATGAGGTTGCACTCAAACTCCGGTCAAATCCCGCTCACCATCAAATCGTTACATTTTTTGTGCTTGGCATTACAATACAGCGCGTAACGGTTAACTTTGAACTCCCCTATTGTTATTCAAATTGACGTAAGTTGTCAGGCATCTGGCATCCTTATGGCGATGCACTCAAACATAACGATATTCATTCTTAAAAACAACGAAGTCTCTGATCAACGGGACCTCGACATGAAGGGCGCGCAACCATTCTAGTGCTACGCAGTACATTGAAAAACATTGACTGCATGGAAGAGGTGGTCAATTTCAGGTCGAGATCCAACCAGAGCGTAGGGGCATCGATGAATTGAAGTTCGAACTTGGAGTGGAACTATCATATGTGTTGATCAGTCACGTTAACGGAGAGAACAAGTTGGATTGGGACGCGACCTCGAACTCGAACTCGAGTATGAGGCGGAGTAAGAGGGAGCGGTGAAGAAGACATCCGTGAGTCGCATTTAGTAAGATAGTAATAGATTATAGGAGGACCGTGGAAAGGTGGAGGAGGAACCAGATAGGAGAAGGCGGGACATCGCAGGGGGACAGTGGAAGGATTGAGATGGTCGACGATGATTTGGGAGACTAGGCGAGGGAGGAGGAGGGTTGGAAGAAGGAAATTGGATGGATGATGATCGCGAGTCGCGCGCGGGCGCACATGTCACGTTATCGTTCAACCGCCGGCGCCTGTTGCAACTCGCCCACTGTCGACACGCGACGATGAGCTTCTACCAAGCTTCTATAATCAACTTCAATTCTCAATCGAAGGACATCAGCCTCAGCCACGAAACTATCCATTGATCAAGCTATAACACAACATATCTGATGCGGACGATTCCAAGACGAATCATCTTCGTACTTATCTTCTTGGACAACCAGGCCCTTTGAACTTTCCACAACAGACGCCTTGTGGGAACTGCGAGGTCGAATTCGAATGCGCGGACGAAGGCGAATTTTAAACATAAAGAACATGACCGTCGAAAGTGCGTTTGTTTTGTTCTACATGCAGACAACAGGTTACAGAAATAACGCTCAGGCACAGATGGTGTCAAAGACCATGTCGTGCATCCTTCTCGGAATGTCTCTTGTTCAGCGACTCTCAGCAATGAATATCGTAGAGAGGAAAGAATAAGGAAACACGCAAACGATCCTGTTCAGCCGCACTGTACTTACTCTGGCAGTCCTGGGAGTGGGAATGGAAGACTATTGAGTACGAGTCTTCATCAGACCACGGCAGCATCACGCGACTCAACTGGACCTTGAGCTAGATTTCC
>JASFCZ010000182.1:0-13738 GCA_036937155.1 Cyathus pygmaeus
GTGAAATTCATAAAATTCTTCGCTTGGGAGGAGAAATGGATCCAGCGCACGATGGAGGCGAGGGGAACAGAGATGGAATGGATGATCAAAGGTGTGGCTCTCCCTTCCCGTCCCGTTGTTTTAAGAGGGGATATTAATGGTTAATGTGGTGGTGGTTTAGCTCGCGTGAATTCAGTGATGTTTAACATGCTCTGGTCCTGCGCTCCCATCCTCGTGTCTATCGTCTCATTCACGACGTACATCATGCGCGGGAATGAGTTGAGCGTAAGCACGGCGTTCACCGCTATCGCGCTCTTCGGGATGATCAGGGCCCCGTTGAATGTGATCCCTACTTGGATCGTTTCGGTTCTTCAGGTCCGTTTCTGTTTCCTTTGGTTTGGTGTGTGATGCTGATGGGGATATAAACTATAGACGGGCGTGGCGGTGAAGAGGATCGCAGTGTATCTTGATGAAGAGGAGGTTGATGGGCAGGTGTGTTCGTTGAAGAAGGATCTTGCCGACGATGGAGGGGAGAAGGGGCTTGGGCTGAGGAACGCTACACTAAGGTGGAACGTGGTACTGGAAACGAAGGAAGACCAGAAGGACAAGAAGAAGATTCAGAAGAAGGGGTTGAAGGAGTGGTTTTCGCGGTCTTCGAATTCGGCTTCGGCTTCGCCTGTGAGGGGGGATAGTGAGAGTACTACAACGACGGAGGGGACTGCTGTTGGCGATGTAGACCTGCTTGAACCTGGTGCTCCGGGGGATCATAGATTCGAACTCAGGGATATTGATATTATGTTCCCAGAGGGAGAGTTGAGTGTTATCACTGGCCCTACTGCGGCTGGCAAGACTGCCCTACTCGTACGTGCCAGTTTCTTCGAAGGTTGGATGAGGCTGATGTGCTTATAGATGGCCCTCCTGGGCGAAATGACACTTGTCCAAGGCAAGCTCATCATGTCCAAGAACCCCTCCATAGTGGACGAAAACGGGTACATGCAGGCTATATCCTACGCCTCCCAGTCCCCTTGGCTGAGGCATCAATCTATAAAGGAAAACATCCTCTTCGGATACCCGTTCGATGAGGAGCGGTACGATGCCGTCGTGGAGGCTTGTGCGCTCGGCCCTGATCTGGAGATGTTGGAGGATGGGGATCAGACAGAGATTGGTGCGAAGGGGGTCAGTTTGTCTGGTGGTCAGAAGGCTCGCGTTGCGCTTGCACGAGCGGTGTATGTGCGCACGAAGTACGTCCTGCTTGATGACCCATTGAGCGCGGTGGATAGTCATACGTCGAGGCTGCTGTATGAAAAGTTGTTGAAAGGTCCGTTGTTGGTTGGTCGTACTGTGGTATGTCATGCTGTCCGTTCCTTGCAAAACGTTAGTTCTCACTGGGCTGTAGATTTTGGTTACTCATCATGTGGAACTCGTTCTTCCGGGTGCACATTACCTCGTGCGCATGCTCGATGGGCGGATCGATACACAGGGCACAGTCACAGAGCTCCGCGCACGTGGCATACTCGACGAGATCACCCACGACTCGCAGGTCGACGCGAAGCAAGAGGAGAAAGTCGAGCAAGAGGTGGTCGCTGTTGAAGAGGCGGGTGACCTGCCGGCTGACACGAAGAAGCCGAGAAAACTCGTCAAGGATGAACATCGTGAAATTGGGGGTGTCAAGTGGGGCATATATAAGAGTTATCTTAAGGCTTCGTGAGTCTGTTCATTGTATCCTGTTGGTACCGGCGTTGAGAAAGTCGTTGCAGCTCGTATTGGATTTGGGTCTTCCTGTTCTGCCTTGTTGTGGTCAACCAGCTGCTCGGTGTTTCGGAGAAATTCTGGATCAAGATCTGGGGTGATGCGTACCCAAAGGATGATCGTCTTTCTCCTGCTGCATTTGCGTTCAGTTCCTTTGCTACTCCCGGGCATGAGGTCCCCATGGATGGGATCCATCATTACAACTACCTCCTGCCTCACGTCACTACATTTAAGAGCACGATATTCGGTATTCAACTGCCTGATGTTACTCAGCATCCTCTGTTTTATGTTGCGATATACGCCACTATTGGGCTCGGAGGCGCGCTTGTGAACGTGTTGTCGGTCACTGCACAGTATACTGGTGCGCTTAGAGCCTCGAGGAAGTTGTTCAAGTAAGTTGCTGTTGAAGTTGTTGTAACGTCTGATTTACGTTGGCTCTCAGGGAACTTCTTGTTACTGTTGTGCGTGCTACGTTCAGGTTCCACGACGTCACACCGCAAGGTGCGTTGAATCTACGACTTTAGTTACGTGTGTTTACTCTGATCCAGGACGCATGATGAATCGCTTCGGAAAGGACATCGAAACCATCGATTCTTCGCTTGCTGGATCGCTTCAAAATGTGAACTCCTCACTCGCCGGATTTATCGCTGCGGTACTCACAGTCGCGTAAGTTTTCCGCTCCATTCGCGCGTTCAGTATCACCTAACACCTTTTTCAGCATCGTATTCCCGTACTTCCTCATACCCGCCTTCTTCCTCGGCTTCGCATACCGTGATCTTGCGATCGGGTACCTCAATACGGGCCGTGACCTCCGTCGTATGGAGTCCAACGCGCGCTCGCCCATTTTCTCTGACTTTGGGGAGCTGCTTGAGGGAATCGTTACGGTCCGAGCTTTCTCTGCCGAAAGACGGTTCTTGAACAACCTCTACGTGAAGATTGATGTTGCCACGAAGGTGATCCATCCTGTCTATCTTGATCTCGCTGTTTCTGAAACGTGAAGTGCTAGATGTGGCACAACTTTTGGATGACGAACCGATGGCTCCTACTCAATTTTGATGCGCTTGGTTCCCTAGGAGTACTTATCACTACTCTTTTCTCTATTGCTACTCTGGGCAATAGCGCGGGTCTTGCTGGTGTGTGTATCACTAGTGCCATGGCATTCACGAATTCTGTTTATTGGGCTTGTCGGTTCTGGACTACACTTGAGCTTGATCTGAAGTTAGTACAAATGCATCTTCGTCCGTGCCGCAGCTGACCGTTTGGTTAGCTCCGTCGAGCGTATTGTGGAATAGTAAGTCGTGACCGTGAAATTCTTAATATGATATTATCTGATACCTCGACAGCCTAGACCTCCCTCAGGAGCCTCCTGCCATTATTGAGTCGAACCGCGTTCCTGCATACTGGCCTTCAAGCTCCAACAATGATGCACCACTTGTCTCGGTTGAAAACCTCGTGGTAAAGTATGCGCCCGAACTTCCTGCGGTGGTTCAAGGCGTATCTTTCACGTTGAAAGTTGGTGAACGGATTGGTCTTCTGGGTCGCACAGGTGAGTACCATCCCGATATGCTTTACCTGCCTTGATGTCGATCCCCAATGTAGGAAGCGGCAAATCGACGTTGGCAATGAGCATCTTGCGCTTTGTATGTTCGCCAAAACATAAAAATATGTCTTTAAACTGACTAGGATAGGTTGATCCCACTGAAGGTCGTATCGTCATTGACGGCATCGATATTTCGACTATCGGCATTCATGACCTCCGTTCAAGGTTGGTAAGTCATGTGTGGTCACCACTGCTTGTGTGTATCCGCTAAACTGCTGCCTTCAGACGTTCATTCCTCAGGTACACATATTCATTAACATTATTGAGTGCCGCTTAACCACACTCACAGGATGCTACTTTGTTCTCGGGAACGTTGAGGGATAACCTTGATCCATTCAGTATGCTTCGCTCCACTCTCTATATTTCCGTCTCTAACACGTCGTACAGGCGAACATGAAGACGGCGAGTGCCTCGACGTACTCTATCGCGTCAACCTGATCACACCCAGTACCAACGCCTCCGGCCCATCTTCATCGCGAGCCACCTCACGACCAGCATCCATTACCAACGTAGACCATGAAAGCACAGTTGATACTATATCCACAGCAGTGACTGAAGTTGACACCAAGACCACACTGAGCCTCGATACTCAGGTTTCTGCCGGTGGCGCCAATTTCTCTCAAGGACAGAGGCAGCTCATCGCTATGGCCAGGGCGCTCTTGCGACGCAGCTCGATCATTGTTCTCGATGAGGCCACTAGTAGTATCGATTTTGCAACTGACACCAAGATTCAAACTGCCATTCGGGAAGAGTTTACGAACTCTTTACTCCTCACAGGTATGTGCATTGTCGTTTGCATTGATATAGTTACTTATCTCGTGTAGTTGCTCACAGGTTACGCACTGTGATCGACTACGATCGCTTGATTGTCCTCGACAAGGGACAGGTACGTCCTCGTCGCCCTTTATCCATCCTGGTCATTGAATGCTTTCGTTACGCAGATTGCTGAATTTGATACCCCATGGAACTTGATACGGAACGAGGAGGGGATTTTCAGGACTATGTGTCTAAAGAGCGGACAATATTCTGAACTCGAAGCTGCAGCGAAGGCGAAAGCTGAGTATAGTCAATGATTTCGATTCGATTCTGCTTGGACTTTTACTTCTTTTGATAATTCGAACACATGTTCTTGTGCTGCGAGTTTATTAATGTGTATTATATTTGAAACACGCCCGTACATGCGATACTTCAGGTTGAGTACTTCGTTAACGGGAATTGAAGAAACACTACAACACATTTGAACAGCAAATGGATGGCGTCCGACTCGTACTCCTGAAGTTGGCACCCCTTTTGTCTGTCCTTTCGAGAGGATATGGATAGATTTGATACATGTACACCTCAAGTAGCATCACACCTGGTACGTGTCATATGTGAGAGCTTGATTTTGTGACGGTTGGAGTGGTAATTGAGATATTGAGATTCAGCTCTGAGGTTAAAGTTGGGTTGAAGCCCACCCCTGGTACATAATTATATTTCTTGAGGCCCCGTCCAGCGACCGTAACTCAATGTGAGCGGCTGTGACTGCAGTGTGACCTATCGCCCGCTCGGAACTAAACCACAATTTTTGCACTGTCCTCTAACTTCCGGATCCCGATTCACAACCAACTTCTCGTTTTTATCTGTCTTGGTCGTTGCTTGGTCGCACATTTGTCATAAACTTTGTGCTCCGACAACTTCTGTTAAAACAACACTAGTGAAGATCTCTGTCCGTTAAGATCCTGAAGGACTCGACAATGATACCTTCTCAGTCTGTCTTATCATGCTGCTCTAGTCAGTTACTACGTTTTGTGGTACTTGGTTTTTTCCCAGAAGTGGTCCGGTATATCGAGTGCGTGTGTTGCTTTTAGGCTTACTTTGTGATATCCTTATTTCGGACGAGCTTCCATATAACGGCGTCGGTGTGTAGTTTTCAGGCCTTTTCTGTCTTCGACTCTTGTCTAAATAACCACGTACGTATTTCAGATTGTCTTTTTTCACTATCCCAGGTGCTCTATACGTTCTCCTGTAGGCTGTTGCTTGAATCATATGACGAAGCTTGACTTCGATACTCTGAACATTCTCGGGATATAAAGGTCTACGAAGATCTGGCAAGTTTAAACCTTCTTCATTATCTTTTTCCAATCGCACCATTTATTGGATCATGTGCATGCAGTGACTCTGTGTTGCTTTCGCTGCGTATCAAGTCTTGATCTCGTTCACTTTCCTGTTCTTGGTATCATATGCAGTATTCTCAATCGCATCCGTTCTTCAAGTTATTTCTAGGATTATGTTCTTTAAGTTCGCTATTACCGATTTTCCTGTGTTACGTAGGGGACTTTTACGGCAGCATTGTTTGGGTCGTCTACATGGATCCCGTTTCATTCGTTTCTGGGAAGGCTATCCTCCGTCTTATACAAAACCTATTGCTTATTTTGTAGGTGATTAAGTATCAGTCGTTAGTTCTCGAGATCGAGTATTAGCTGCGATTTCCCCCCTTTAAGAGTTGGTTCACATGACGAAGGCTCGTAAGTGGGCCTTGCTTCTAATTCCTGTCACCTCAATCGTCTCCTGGAAAAAACCCATTCGAAGATATTCATTCCCAGCGAAGCTAATAAAACCCCAAATTACCTAAACGTTATAGATAAGAACGGAAATAGCCTGCGCTCCAAAACGCAGGCAACGGCTCCATATAAGAAGGCGCAATTCCGTTTGTTCTATCGGTTGGTTTCTCCTAGTACAGAGAGGCAGATATGAGTATTGAAATCAAAGACAGGTCGGATATATCCGTCGTTCCCCAAAATATCGAGGCTAGTGCGGGATCTGACAAGGATGCTGCGCTGCTAGCAACGTTGGGGTATAAACAAGGTACTTGCTCGTTAAAAGGTTAGCTATCGTTAAACAACGTCCCGTCTAGAATTCAAAAGAAACTTCAGTCCGTTCGAGGTGTTCGGAATTATATTCAGTATTATCGGGTTGATGCCATCGCTTGCGTACGTCCCTCTGCTTTTTACATAGGCGTCAATATGAACGGCTCAACGACAATGCAGCTCCGTATTGATCTTTGCGCTTCCATACGGAGGTGCCACTGCTATGGTATGGGGTGTATGTATTAAATTCAACTTCTCTACTCGAAAGAATGATTTGATGTGTCGACGGTTCACATGATGACAGTGGACAGTCTGCTCAATTTTCTTGCTCATCGTCGGACTCGCAATGGCAGAATTAGGCTCAGCGGCACCGACAAGCGGAGGATTATATTACTGGACGTTTATGTTCTCGTCGGATAAGTGGAGGTGCTTGCTATCGTGGATAGTCGCGTGTAAATCTCTCGATTTCAATTATTCTGGATTGTTGTTCTAACGTAAGTGGCGATTAGATGCAAACACTGTGGGAAATGTCGCTGGCGTTGCATCTGTCGATTGGGGGTGTGCAGTGCAAATTATGGCTGCTGCGAGCATTGGATCAAATCTGAAGTTTAGGCCTACAAATGCACAAACATAGTAAGTACGATCAATATCTGCTTTCAAACGAGTTTGCCTGCTAATCCAGTTTTATGCTAGCGGGGTATACTGCGCAATACTGCTCACCCATGGGACTATCTGCAGCCTCAATCCAGCTGTAATCGCACGCCTCCAAAAGCCATATGTCATCATAAATGTTCTGTACGCCACTGTTTGCCTTGCTTCGAAGGATCATTTAAAGCTTTATGGATAGGTTATGCCTAGCAGTGATTATCGCTTTACCCGCTGCGACGCCACAGGAATTTAAAAACAGTGCAAGCTATGCCTTTGGGAATTTCACGAACCGTGAGTCTAGACCTCTCTAGTGTTTCTTTCTCTATGAACTTGTTGGTTTTGATGTTCTCCAAGTATCCGGATGGCCAGATGGCTACGCGTTCATCCTGAGCTTCCTTTACCCTCTGTGGACGATCGGTGCTTTCGACTCCGTCGTGCATATGAGTGAAGAAGTTACGAATGCTAGTGTGGCCATCCCATGGTCCATAGTCCTTGCTACAGTTATGAGTTCGGTAATTGGATGGGGTACGCCTTTTGCTCACTTTTATATTGCATGGGATAGACGGATGACACAGTCGTACGTTAGGGATTAATGTGGCTTTTACGTTCTGTATGGGGACAGATATAGAGGCGATACTTGCAAGCCCCATTCAACAGCCGATGGCAACTGTAAGGATCTTACGTTAAAACCGACGACTGAGTTAAATTTATTCTTCAAAGATTTTCTTCAACTCTTTCGGTCAGAAAGGAACCCTGGCAATTTGGGCTTTCATCGTAATAGTGCAGTAAGGCACACCATATCCCACTAAATTTGACTTCTCTGACTTTCAGATGTAACTCAGATTCGCGCTCGGGACGAGCATAGTACGTGATTCACCAATTCTCTGATCGTCGATATTTAACGTCGCATTTAATTTAGCTAACCACCTGTTCACGGCAATTGTTCGCCTTCTCCCGCGACGGAGGCCTCCCCCTTTCTCGCGTCCTGTACTATATCAGCCCGAGGTCACATGCACCAGTAACCTGCGTCTGGTTCGCGGCCATCATCTCGATGCTTTTAGGATTACTTTCCTTCGCAGGTCCAAGTGCGATAGGAGCTGTGTTCACGATAGTTGTGGCAGGTCAGTATGTGGCTTATTCCATTCCTATCGCTGCACGTTACCTGGGAGGAAAGAATATACGCCCTGGACCATTCTCTCTCGGTGTCATGGTAAGATCACACACTGGTTATAGGTTCAGGTACTGACATATGCCTCGCTGTATAGAGCCTTCCCGTCGCCGTGGTGGCCGTGGCATTTATGGCGTTCATTGTGCTTGTGTTGATGTTCCCGATGAGCCCAAATCCGACGTCGCAAGATATGAACTATACTGCCGCTGTCTTAGGTGTGTTCCGCTGAATTATATGGCTGCATGTAAGCATAATGCACGATGGTAGGTGGGACCTTGACCCTCGCTATTGGATATTACTACTTCCCCAAATATGGTGGGGTATATTGGTTTAAGGGACCAGTGTCAAACATCCCCGAACAAGAGACGGAGATCAGCGATAAAGAAAGATAAGTATGCTCTCTTTCAATTCAGTATTATATATCGGTTCTGTGTAAAAATGGTCCGTGTATACAGTACCATGGAACGTATTTTTGATTCGACATCGGGAGCCACCAACTCCGAGGACAGTTTTGGGACAGTACGACCAATCGGAAGCTTGCTGTTCGTACATAGCACTGACAAACAACTGTGATTCTCTATTGCAGTTTGACATTTTGCTCTCAATAATACTTGCTCGACTCATCAGTAACCATAGCTCATCTAAGATTATGCCGGGCTGCGCTCCAATGTAAGCACTAGGAAGCGACCCATATGAATATTTCCGGACAAAAACGGAGGAACCAGTTCCTCGGAATTCGTTCTGCAATATTGCCTCTCTACAAGGTCTGGTCCACTCGATTCTTTATTAACGAGAACTCATCTACGATTAGTTCGGGACATATGCCCGCCCTATGATGCATGGATGTTGGTGCTGCGAGTCCGCAACGCCCACGTTGATAAACATAGAGCGGCTCGGTGAACGAATGAGTACCTTCAAAGTCGCTGGCTCCGGATTTAGGCGTGAACCCGCATTGGCAGCATTCTCCACGCAGCTACGTAAGTGTCAGAACAATGTATTATTATGCTGTGCGTGTGCTTCTGGTGTGCCTCCACCGCACAAAGCGAGGATACTCTAGAACCTTTTTGCCTAGTAAAGCAACCTTCTGACAGGCATAAATATATCGTCTAAGGACTTGACTGAACTCTACTGAACTCTAACAAGGATCTTCCCGGCAGTCAAAGTACTGCAAATACATTCACCCCACAGGTGACCCTCGCAGGCAGCCGTACGGAAATTTTAAGACCCGCACGGAAATATCATTCCAGTCTTTTGATCATGTACACGGTGGATACGAAATAAGGGTAGGTAAGGAACCTAAGGAACCCCACCCATACAGCCTACCCAATTTAAGTATATACACGAACTTGCTCTAATCTGTTTCTTTCTCAGGAACATCCCCCACTTAGCTTCCTCCGCCAAGTCCACTTTTATTTCAAAGGACATGTCTTCAAATATTATGGGCTTGCATGCCGATATCCTTCGCTCTGTGGTTCGTAGAGACGACAGTGATTCAGACTGCGGTATTGAAAGAGCCGATAAAAAATTTGGCTTACGAGTTGCCTCCATTTTCATCATTCTTATCGGGTCGACTAGCGGAGCCCTTTTCCCTGTCCTGGTGAAGCGAAGCAAGTTCCTCAATGTTCCACCTGCCGTATTCGAGTAAGAAAACATCATCATTTATTGCCTTTGCACGATTCTTATCCACTGTTTCTGCAGCTTCGCGAAATATTTTGGCTCGGGAGTGATTGTACGTATTAACTAGGTTCGTTATTTTGTCCGAATTAACATTTTATGTGAATAGATTGCTACTGGATTCATACATCTCCTGGATCCAGGAATTGAATCACTTAGCTCGCCTTGCCTCGCACCTGGATGGGCAGAGTACCCATTCGCTCTTGCCTTATGCATGCTCAGTATTTTCTCAATCTTCATCGTCGAGTTTATCGCTTTCCGTTGGGGTACAGCTAAACTGGCGAGCATAAATCAAGAATACGGTGAGAGCATTTGAGAATCCCATTTTCGTAGGGACCTAATAAGTTTCAATAATCATAGATCCACATGGGCATGGTCCTGATCAAATTTCTCATGCTGCTCATGGACCGGAGGGAGAAGTCGTTGAAAACAATAGAATGAAAGAAAAAGATATCGAATCGGACAGCCAAAACAGCTCGCCTACGACAATGGCGGCTATGGGCTCTGATGCGCTTACCCAAATTATCGGCGTGGCTATTCTGGAGTTTGGTGTCACGCTACACAGTGTCCTCATTGGCCTTACCCTTGCGGTCGATCGAGACTTCACCGTGCTGTTTATTGTCCTTATCTTCCATCGTAAGCTAACCACGTATATTTCATTAATAACACTTGCTAACGGAAACCGAAATATTTTTAGAAACATTCGAAGGCCTTGGTGTAGGATCGCGTCTTGCGTACATGAAATTACCTCAAAAATACAACTGGGTACCCATTGCCGCAGCATGCTTATACGGTATAACTACTCCAATCGGCATCGCGGCTGGTCTTGGGGTTCGCACTACATATAACCCAAATTCTGCAAGAGCCAACATTGTATCAGGCGTAATGGACTCTCTGAGTTCTGGAATTTTGATATACACAGGTCTTGTGGAGGTGTGTTATACTTATCTTTTTGTGGATGGACGGGGTTTTGACGAGTCTTGATAGCTGTTGGCGCACGAGTTCCTCTTCAACAAAGACATGATGAAGGCATCAAACGGGAAGGTAGCTTATGCCCTCGGGTGTATGTTGTTTGGATGTGGCATCATGGCTTTACTGGGTAAATGGGCGTAGTGAGGTTATTCCCAGTTCTATTCTATTCTAGTACTGGCTGTGTTCCGACAAGGCTTATGTCTGTTAATGAAGCTATTCCACGTTGTATGTCATTTCTTGTGTAATCATAAATCGTGAAAATGTATCTCGGAACACTTGATTTAAAATTGAAGTGAGGAACTTACAGCGGAATCATTTGAGGGCCGAGAGCCAAAAGTAGGAGTACTACAAGTTTCCCATCAGGTACCTTCTAACTAACGGTCTATGTCATTACTTGCACATCCTCAGGCAGTTTCAGTGTGTCACAGTTCCACGACACAGCAGTGCCATGTGTGTTCCACTGAGGGGACCGCATCCTGATGGTTATATTTACTTACGGATCGATCGAGAATCCACTAGCAACAGCAACATCTTATACATTTGCAGTATAGAGATCGGCCGCACAATACTCACCGCAGTATGATATTGACCTCTACACGGAAAGATCTATCTAGTATAGTGATATGTACCAACAAGGAACAGTTTATGCATGGTCTATGTTTGCTTCTGGCGAGCTCCAGCCTCCGGAATGGATGTTCTAGTTAACCTGAAAGTACCGCCTATTCACAGGAGAACTCGGACCCATTAGTACTTAGTTTTTATAGCTGTCCAGGATTCAGGAATTAAGTTATCATCGTTTATACATAATTCTTTTATGGACGTGCGTTAGCCGAGTGGCACTTCCTCCGAAGCCAACCCACCCGGTAACTCTAACTAGTATAAACCTTGCTTAATTGGGGAGTCAAATTTCAAAATCAATCCGATCGGGAAGATTCTGATTATCTACATGTCACACTGTGGTAAATACATTGTACACGCTGTAGGTTAAGACATCCAGCCCGCGGCCCATCTCACATGACAATGTTCACATGGCGCAAATAGTCAACACGTCGGCGCCTTCTCCCTTTCTTCCTTTACCACCCACCCACCTCATCATCCCTCCCATACACCCGCACACTGGCATCACCGCCGCCGTCCTCAACACCAAGCCCCGTCTCTAGCCGCTGGAACGCGCAACCGACCACATACCACCAGCACAACCCACGACACGACACGCCAACGCCAGCGCTCCCAGCTCGCACGTTGCAACTGCCAACGCCCACCACCCGACGCCTTCAGCTCTCACCGCCGCCCACCGTGTTCGTGAGTACCAGCCTTGTACCGTTTCCACGTAGAACTGACACCCAGCACCAGCTTTGACCCGCACTCACTGCCGTCCAATTCACTGTGAACACTGCCGCCTCGATACCATACAACGCCAACCCCTGCGCACGCAACCCTAGTAAGTACCGTATCCAGCAATCCCGTCTGCACTGCTACTAATACACCCAGCTCACGACCGCCCTCGCCGACGATGTACACTCCCTACCAACGCCATTCACACGCGTCCGCGCAACCGACAACCATGTCCGCACCACGCCACGTCACGACCTCGGTGCCAAACGTTTGGCACCGAGGTCGTGACATAGCATATCAACGCCCATGCTAACAGGCCCGTCGCCACTTCAATGTCAACGCCCTCCCTCGACGCCCACATCATCACCGCACCCAAGCTCCGCCCACGCTCAACGCCCACCTTGTCCAGTGCCCTCGACACATTGCGGCCCTCTACCCCAGCTCTACCCTTCGCGACGTCAACGTCTACGCCCTCCGTGTCCCCAACGCAACCAAGGTCCGCCCTCGCAGGCCCTCGCTCAGCGCCCACCTTGTCAGCGCCCGCAACACGTTGTGGTCCTCTACTGCCAGATCGACCCCTCACCCACTCCCCTTGCGCGTGACGCAGCGCGTCAGAGCAGCCGCTTCCCTCAACGTCAAGCACCGCTCCGACGCGCGAACGCTCAGTTCACAGCGTTCTCGCATGTACGATGCCACCTTCCCTAACATCTTCCTTGCTCCCCGTTGTATTCCCTGTAGTCTCCATTACCCGCTGTATCCCCCATTCCATTCCTCCCTCTGTTTCCTGCCTATGTTGTACTTAAGTTAGTTAGTAGTCTATAAAGGTATATAATCCATGTATTTTGTTTATAGTGTACATGCAATACACCTGGATTCCACATCACATCTTCCACACGAATTGCACATACAATCCATCTAAGTTATACTTAAATTAAACCTTAATTCCACTTAAACTGCACCATTATAGAGAATTACAATTTGACAAAGTGAATGTGATATCCATGTATAATCCATGTAGATTCATGTACAGTACACATAGAATATTAATAGAAAATGGCTTGGATGTGGATTCTACGTGGAAAAGTACACTACATGTGGAATGCATGTGTAAGGTAGGTGGAGTGACAAGTACTGGACACAGGGAATGAAAAAAATAGACTAGGGTCTAATTTTTTGAAATCGCCCTTTTGCTCGATGACCTAGCTACCTAATGCATTACGTAATCAAAAATGCTGACAAATATGGGTGAATAAGCTAATTTTTTCTTCGTCTAAGGCCGCGCGAACATGGTACATGCAAGGTACATGTACTACAACTCATCTATTTTGATCTTACTTCATTCAGAATCATCGCTGATCCACTTTGGCTCACCCCCAAGATATTTATAATAATTTTGGTAGGTCTGTCCGACTCTGAGTAGGCAGGAACAGTCGGAATTGACTTGAGATTGATGATACACTTGGATACCACACTAGACAATATTATAAACCCTACAGTTACACATTGGTGAATGGGTTCAACACGTCATATACACTACAAGTGGAGCTTGTGTTTGACGAGCCTGGGCAGTGTGCATTCGTTACTCATAATTCATATGGATACAAATTATTACAATTACTCCCAGTGCTGATTTCCACCAGTTTACGGATCTCACCCTCTACTTAAGTACCAGTTAGAAGTTATACAGTGCGAAGGGGCACTTCTCCAGCACGTCCCGTTTAGGGTCAAGACATTTTTGTTTATTTTTTTTACATTTTTCTAAGAAGG
>JASFCZ010000183.1:0-13700 GCA_036937155.1 Cyathus pygmaeus
GGCTTCCAGTGTCTTGTCAACATCGGCGTGCGTGGGTCGGAGCCAATAAGGTCTAGAGTTGTCCAGGCAGGGACGCTGGACGTTGTTGGCTGCATTCTCGAGGCATGGTTGGCGGGCAAGGGGTTTGTGCCGTATGCGGGTGGAGGTGGAGCGAGGGAGAGCAAGGAGCAAAGACAGGCTCGGCGTAGTGCGCATGCGAGGCAGGCCATCCAGCAAGCGGCGCTTCAGATGCAAGTTAGAACACAGAGAGACGCCGAGAGGCTGCAACGGAGGCTGCTTAGAGCCAGTGGGGACGACGATGAAGAGGGGAGCGGGTACATTCAAGAGGTGCTAGATTTCTATTTCTGTCTGAACTACAACTAATCGTACTCTAGGACGAATCGATGGACTCCATCCCCGCCGCAGCGGACCTTGTGCTCTCCCTGAGCCTGACGCTGCAACCCTCAGACCCATCACCATCACCATCATCCTCGCGTCCCATGTCAACAAGAAACAATAGCGACACCGACATATCCACCGACGCCAGTACCGCCGCCACACCCCTAGGCAGCGGCACACCGACAGGAAGCGTGGTGATACCTGCCCGTGACCGCAGTGGCACGATCATCGCGAGGCCAGTCTGGGATGCCGTTGTCAACCCGCCTCAACTCCCCCATACCCGAGACCGCGAACTCGAGAGGGAAAGGGAACGCGAAAGTATAGGCATCCAAGTCCAAAACTTAAACGAAAGAGTAGCAGCGACGATCCTGGCGTCGTCCTCGTCTACTGCCACACTGCGTGGCTCCAGTTCCAACAACCACGCCAACACAAGTATGACATCAATGGAAGACCTCGATATGAGAATTAGAAGAGCGAGCACTGTCTCCCCATCCCCCTCCCACTCCGCATCCAACTCCCGGCCCGAGACAGAGACCGAAGACGACGGGGACATAGACATGTCCTACGAAGCGGACGATAGCATGTCCATCTCCGGGGATATTCCCTCCTCCGCGTCGCCTACACACACCGTACACGCAATCCCAATACCCCAAGGCCATGCAGCGCAACATCAACACCAACAACAACGACGGGCAGTGGGTATCGTGTCTGACGACCCTTCCCCGCAAGGACAGGAAGTGTCAGTGGGGGAAGCTCGGATCGTGGATGTGGATGTGGGGGGTGGGGTAGAAGATGGGATTGTTTCGTTGGAGCAGAATGATGACTTCGCAATGGGCGCGCCCCCTGGTGCACCTGGCGCACTTGAGCCTGTTCGTCTAGACGATGCGACGAGAGGGCTAGTGGGCATAGGGGTGGTAGGCGATGTTGGGCCGAGGAGGAGACATACTGTGGCTGGTGGAGAGCAAGTAGCCGGGCAAGATGTCAGTGCTACCCCTCGTGCGGGGGTAGTTGGCTTGCCCGGTGCAGGACAAACACCTAGACAAAGTCAACTCCTAGCACAACCCATCGTTCCTGGGCAGAGAATGCAAAATGCTACACTGCGCCCTACAAATCCCACACCTACAACCCGCCAAGTAATGGACCCACTCCCAATCATCCCCACTGCACTCCCACCAGTACCTTTGGCTCTCCCCCCAGCGCCCGCACCGGCGCCTGCGATCCCGCGACACCACCACCACCATCATCACCATCACGACATGTCCGGTCCGTACCGGGACGAAGACGTATTACTGTCCTTGCAATTACTTGCGTATCTCAGCAAGTACCCCCATGTACGACAGGCGTTTTATAAACCTCGCGTGTCGTTCCATCCTGCTGCCGCAAATCTCGGAGGTGCAGGGCAGGGAAGGGGAAAGCAGCGGGAAGTTGTTGTTCCCCAGCCTGCGGCGCCTGCTGGGAAGGCCAAGGAGGCGACGAGTCCGTGGGGAAAGGCGTTTGGTGGGTCTGTAAGAGGGAAGGAACGTGCTGCTGCTGCAGCTGCGTCTCCTTCTGCGCCTACACCTGCATCAACGCCAGCACCTCAGCAGAGACACACAAATGTGTTTTCGTTGGTTGAAAGGTTCACTTATAAACCTAGTGCGAACGAGGGACCTGATGCGCCTAGGCTCCCGCCTGAGATCCAGTATTGGGCGGGTGTGATTATGCGTAATGCATGTAGGAAGGATGAGAGTCGGGGTGGGATTCGGCAGTGTGCTAATAGTGAGTTCGGTTCTTTTCTTGTTGATTATTCTCTCCTCTTTCATTACATCGTATGAATACTAATGGTGTTTCTCAGTGCTCTGCGGAAAATGGGAATCCTACCCGCGCGAATTCGCCAAATGCCGTCGATGCAGGAAAGCGAAATACTGCGGTAAAGAATGTCAATCCACCGCATGGAGCGAGGGACACCGGTTCTGGTGTTCCGCGAAGGACGTAGACGACGGTGACTCCGCCACTGTTAACGGGGGCGCGTCCGCCGCTAATGGAGATGGGCACCACCGAGATCGTAGTGAGCGAGAGCGGGAGAGAGCGGAGAGGCAAGCTCTGGCACAAGCTGTACAGGAACAACAAGGACAAGGACAAGCAGGACATGGAGAAGGAGGGATACCGATAAACGATCATGGGAATGACCAGCCTGAGGCTGTTCAGGTTTCAAATGATACCCTTAGGAGAAGGGAACGACGGGAGGCGCGGGAGCGGGAACGCGAAAGGGAACGGGAGAGGGAGAGGGAGAGACAGGCTGCGACGGGCGTAAGTGATGGAGAAGACGCTGCCACTGTGAGAGGAGGGCATGCTGCGCGTGGAACGGTGCTGGGTTGGCCGCCTGCTCCTGCGCAGGGGCGGCAGAGGGCTGCAACGACTGGGGAGGAGATGGATGTTAGTTTGCGGTTGTGAGGGACGTCTGCGTAATGCAGGAGTGTTCTCCTCTCAATTGGAAGGGCAGGTCAATCACCCTCTGTCTTCTTCCTTCGGGCACTCCCCATCGAAAGGACACTTATGCACCCATGTCGATGTGTCCCCCCACACTACACACATCACACCGTACCGCCGCTACCCACTTTCGATACCATCCAACCCGCTCTTACGATCTGAAATGCTGATGCCAATTTTCTTTTTTGCTATACAGAGTATTTTAACGTCTTACGCACTTTACCTACCTACCATCCCAACTACCTATCACCACACCTACCACCTACCCTGCATCACCTATCGTACACACTGTACCATGCCACGAACGAACTGTGATGACTTGTTTTCTCTCCTTTTACATCTCATCCCATTGTTGCTTTCTTTGTGCTCCACGCCTCTCCATTCTCATTTACATACCTGTTGCCTTGGGTTACCCATTCGTCATCTGTCTATCTGTCACTCATTCAATCACTTCATTAATCATGCAATTCTTATCCATCTCCTTCGGCCCTTCAGTTTCAGGCGTTTAGAAATACTTACATAGTATGTAAGTAACAGTACATAGTAAGCTTAGGATCTGAGCACTGAGTACTGAGCGCTGAGCGCTGATACCCAGCATATAAGTATGTTTGTCTTCAGTAACACAACATCCCATCCAGTGTGGGTAAAAAACCCAGAAGTGACTACAGACCTGAGATTCCACTTCGATTACGATTTATTTCGAGATTATTTAGAGTTGATTCAGCAGCGGTATTAAGCGTCGAATGTCCTCGTCTGACACATGGGAGTGTTGGTCAATTAAAGACCAGAATGTTTCAGATCGCAGATCTCCCCAGCTGTCTTCATTAACCTCGTCTCTAGAGAACTCTCTTCTCGAGGAAAGCTTCATTACCACTTCCGATGATGTAGGGCGTTCGCTGGGATCTTCGCGCCAGCACTCTTCAATCAAGGACCATGTCCAGTCCGTTAAACCCCAGTGAGTAAATGAAAGACTATCCGCTTCAGGCCGTGAGGGACGCTTCCTCAACATAACCTGACGTATAACGGCAGCTTCATACGTGAATTGATAGAATGGAATCTTCCCGGTGAATATCTACATAAAATAGTTAAACCGACAAGCCATAAATACTTGCGAAAAGCAGGGTACTACCTCATAACACACACATGCGAATGCATATATATCACATTCTTTTGTCACACCAGTACGCGGTTTGTCCTCCGCTCGTACAAGCTCTGGAGCTTGCCACCTAACCGTTCCTGCAGTAGACACAGTAGTTTCAAGGGACGTCAAGCCTGCCAATAGAGGCGTGTTAACAATGGAGGAGAGCCCAAAGTCGGCCAGACAGGCTACTTCATTATCTGATATCAGCACATTAACCTAAAAACAAGATGCAAACTGAACATTTAATTGCGAAGCGTGACATTGAAACTTACTCCTTTCAAATCGCCATGTACAATCGACTTCCCGTGAAGATATGCAATTTCATGGGCAATGTCAGAAGCCTAGGTCGACTACCCATCGATATGGGCGCCAGAAAATATTAGAGCATGATACGTACCAGGTGCTGGCGGTTGGCATTGGGATGTTGCTGTAGGTACTGTGTGATGTTTCCGTTGCTCATCCAAGGCGCGACTAAACATATTCTTTGTGCGACGTCGCTTAGTTGAGAAATCCCATAAAATGGTAGTAGGTTACGATGAACCAAATGTCGCCACAAGATTGCTTCTTTCAGGAAAGCCTAAGGATGTTGCATAAACACTACAAGAAAAGGAAACAACTTGGTCCTCACCTTCAACAAAAGATTTACCTTGGACATCTGGCTTGAATACAACTTGAAGACCTTAAGTGATACCCTCCGACCATTATAATTACCTTGGTACACCTCCCCAAAATGACCAGACGCCAACGGATATTCCAATATCCGTTAGAACATAAGATCTAGGGTATAATGTTGATTGTTTTGATAGACGCAGCATAGCCTTCAACAATACATTGTCTAATTTGCTTCCATCGTATTCATAAGAAAAAAATCAATGACCTATATCACTGGCACGTTATATGTCGCTATTTCCGTTGAAATCAAAACACTCGCCATTTGCATGATATCCAGAACTAACTGTGCAGTGTTTGTTTCGACGCTCAAGAGTTTCCTGTACTTGTCTTTGTTGGAACAGACAGCGTTGAAAATGTCGTGTAAGTCGGGGTAGTATAAATCCGACCAGTTAGACCCTGTCCCACTTATTTCGTGAGATTGGCTTCGAGCCATCGCTTTCATATCTTCCTGTAGTAATTCAATATTCTTCATCATCTCCTCGGTATCGCTATCGTCACCGTCGTTTTCCCAGTTATCATCGGAGTCCTCGTCACATAGGATGTCTCGTGCTTCTGCTGCGGGTGCCGTCGTGTCATCGTCTATCCAGGGATTTATGTCAGAGCTGTAGATTGCAGTAGACAAAAGAAGCTCCTGGTTAAAATAACTCTGTGGTTTGTTCTCTGCCCTTGCCCAGCCAAGATCTTCATAAAGGTGTATATAGTCTTGCTCGTGAGCTCCTTGTCCTCTGGACCTTTCGGCCTCATGCTGCGGCTCCTTCTCCCTGGATAATCTGCCTGGAGTAGCAGCAAGGCGCTCGGGGATCGTCTCCATTACTGAAGGTAGTCTTCCAGCAGATCCATTCGACTGCAAGCTCGCATTGCTATTCCGGTGGACTGGAGCCACGGATGGTCTGGAGACCGCTGCATCCTCCTCGGGGATAATATTTGGTTTCCAAAATAACGGTAATTGCTTTGGAGGTGAGCGTGCAGAGTTCTTCTCCGATATTGAACCCCACCGAGATGTATGTTCCACAGGCCAAGTGCTACTCGTGCTGCTTCGATCGGCGGACATACTCCCAGATCCACTCAGAGGTTTGGTTGAACCCCCGACGTTGATTGCAGGAGACCAAGCAGCTTCTGGGTCAAAGGAATCCTGACGTTTCCTATCTGCCTTTGCTCGGACCTCTTCCTCAATGCGTATGCGCTCTAGATCGCGAGCTGATTGTTGCTCTCTGCGGAATCGTTCCTCTCGGATCTGCATTGCTTGTGCTTCCTTTGTGCGCCGCTCCCGCTCCTGGCGTTCGCAGGTCTGCTCATACCTGGCCCAGTAATCTTCTGATTTCTTACGCTCCTCCTCATCGCGCTGGCGGTTGCGATCAAGTATTGCCTCTTCCAAACGCAAACGTTCTTTCTCGTTCTCGTTCTCCTCCTCTTCCTCATTTCGTAGTTTCGCACTCTCCAGCACACGCTCCTCCTCCTCTACTCCCTTTTTTGGTAACTTCTTAAGTGTTTCCGTCGCCTCCCTCCTCTGTTGCTCCCTAACCTGGCCCTCACTCAGCTGTGCTGCTGCCCTCTCAGCCGCCGCCCTTGACGCCGACAAAGTATGTCTGTGTACCGCGATGGGGCTGGCAGTGGGACTTGCAGAAACTCCGCCTTCTTGTCCAGCAGTCCGTTTGATAGTCTCCATGATTTCCCTCTGCTCAAGCTCCAGGGTCTGACTCCATCCTGAGCTTATCGGTATTCCAGAATCCCAACGGCGTTCATTCCTCTCGCGGTCCAGCTCAGCATTATATGACTCAGCCGCCAGTCTGTGAACACTTTTCATTGTCTGACGGTATTCGGCTTTGTAGCGCTCGCAATCCAAGTCTGAGATACCCGGCTGCTGAAGCTGCTTCTCCACGTCATCCTTCGCGTCCTTCACCATAGATTTAAGACCCTCCTCAATCCTCTGCTTCAACTCGGCCTTCCATTGTTCGTCAGGCTCGATATCATTACCATCGCGTGTAGGGATATTCACAGCACTTGACATCGAGAGTTGCCACGGTTAGAGAAGATAAGATAGCAAAGGTACGTAGGTCTGACAGTGACCCCGTACTCCTATCAAGACGACTGCAGACGATGGAAATGCCTATAACACAGAGGCAGGGATTACAACGTAATTCACTGCATGTCAATTCGCATATGTACATACCTGCTTTCAGGGTTCGCACAGTCGTCATAGTACAGGTGCACTGTGCACCGGGCACATGTGGAAGACGCCCACATCGGGAATAACTTGGGAATAACCACCCAATGAAGAGTTCAAGTGAGCGTTAAAAGCATTGTTCGTACATAAATGCTGGGATTATCGATGAACGACTGCCAGACAAGGCAGGGTAGCTGTTAACCACGTCGGACATTCACCATCGAGGCTGAGGATGACTTGCAATTTTTTAACGCACTGGCAAGGGTACGAAGGACGGTCGAATGGTGTCGAAGATTGGTTGGTCGAAGAAGTGCACATGAGCTTCCGGCGCTACAGTTTGATTCGGAGTCAGAATTGAACATTTTCCTCCGGCCTGCACCAAGCGCACTGCAGACGAACGGGCGAATGGTTCCGTTGTGAATTATCGTCAGCTTTATGGTTTACCTATCCTTATTCTTTGTTCTCTATTCTCGTTAATTCGGATGTCCTACCGTCATCGAGCATAAATTATATGGCTTTCGACTTGTTCAAGCAATGGCAAGTGGTTATGTTTGATCCCAGCATTTACGACGTGCACCTTGACTTTCTGCATTTCTGTTCATAAATGTTACTGTGCGCATATTCCGCATGTGCGCTTGTGACAGCAATAGGGCGCCCTTTATGACTGTGTGAACCGAATAGCAGGTATGCACATTGCAAGATGCAGTGAACCACGTTGTTAATCCTTGGCTGTGTTATACTATAGCCATTTCATCCGTCCTCAGTCATTCTGATTAAAGTAGTGGATCTGATATTTCTTTATTCTCTAACCGTGGCGAATTTCGATGTCAACTGCGACCATCCATGCAAGGACAGCAAGCTATGCGACTTTCCCTAAACGCGATAGCAATGATGTTGAGCCTGACGAACAATGGAAGGCCGAGTTGAAGCAGAGAATCGAGGAAGGGCTTAAATCTGTGGTGGAGGATGCGAAAGAAAACTTGCGGAAGCAGCTTCTACAGCCGCGTATCTCAGACATGGATCGCGAACGCTACAAAGCCCAGTATTCTCAGACAATGAAAAGCGTTCGGACACTGGCGACCGAGTCATATCATGCTGAGCTGGACCACGAGTGGACTGAACGCTGTCGGGCTTCTACAATACCGATATGGCGCCAGGCTCTGGAGCATGGGCAGCAACGAACTGCTGAACAGGAAAGCGGTGTTTCTGCAAGCTCAACCACCAGTCCTATCGAGGAACATAGGCATACTTCACCAGCGCCAAGAGAAGTGGCTGAGAGGACAGCGGCACAGCTGAGCGAGGGCCAGGTTAGGGAACAGCCGAGAACAGGGTTCCCTGAACGCGATGGTAATGATATCGAGCCTGACGAACAATGGAAGGCAGAATTAAAGCAGAGGATTGAGAATAGTCTTAAACCTTTGGTGAAGGATGCGAAGGATAACTTAGAGAAGCAACTTCAGCAGCCGGGTATCTTAGACATGGATCGCGAGCGTTACAAAGCCGAATACTCTCAGATATTGAAAAGCGTTCGCAAACTAGCGGCCAAGTCATATGATACTGAGCTGGATCGCGAGAGGGATCAACACCGTTGGGCTTTTGGAATACCAATAAACCCAGCATGGAGACACGCCTTGGAGTATGAACATAAGGAGATCATGGAAACAATCAGACGAAGTGCTAAACGGGATAGAGGAGTTTCTGCAAGTCCAACCGTCAGTCCCGTCGTAAGACGCGGGCATACATCGGCGTCGAAGGCAGCGGCTGAGATGGCTGCAGCACAAGTTGGGGAACGGAGGAGGGATATGACGGAAATGCGTAAGGAGAAGGGGATCTCTACACTGCTCTCGGGGAAGAACGCCTGGGAGAGCATGTCAACAGCTTCCAGTCATGCTGTTAAGCGGGCTATATCAACAACGCCTCCAGAGCAATTACCTATATTTTGGAAACTGAATAATACCCCAGAGGTGGGCGCAGCAGCCTCTAGAACGTCCGTGGCTTTAGCCCGCCGAGGTAGCACTGCTAGCTTGCAGTCAAATGGATCTGTTGGAAGACGGCGTTCAGTTATAGGGACTATCCCCGAGTGCCCTGAGGCTATACCAAACAGATTATCTCGGGAAAAGGAGCCACGGCAGGTGGCTGAGTCGTCTTACAAGAAAAAGGAGGAAAGTCACCGTAACGATGTTGGTCAGTCTGCATGCCCCTTTTGTAATATGCATCGCTCCCATCTCTTTCATAACAGATCCTTATGTTGGCAATCCCATATCGGTACCTCGGTACCCAACTTTCGTTGTTGAACAGCAGGTAGTGAATAGCTGGAAGGATTGGCCGACTGATGGTCTTCGACCGTCCGAATCGCGTCGTGCTTCCTCTCGTGAACGTCCGTCAATGTTTATGTCTTCGTTGTATGCTGGCGATCACATCGATTTCCCATCACACCGTACACTGGGAAAAAAGCCGCAGTTAAAATCAAATTCCTATATTGATGACAATGAAGCTAAGGAAAAGGAACGTGAAGAGTTAGACGAAGAGGAGGAGGAGGAAAGGCTGAAAAAAATGCGTGATGCAATTATTGAGGCGGACAGGGTAGCAAGGAACACCGCATTGTCGTTACGGAAGCAAGACATCGAGAAACTAAAGAGCGAGATAGAGGCAGTGCTAAGGGAGACAGAAGCTCGAGTAGAAGGTGCTAATGAGCATTTGGGGGTGCAGGAGATTGGGAGATTAGCGGAGGACGAGAAGCGGAGGCTTGATGAGGGCGAACACTTCGAGGAAGAGTTGAGGGGGACAGACGATGAAACGAGTAGTAAGTCCGAAGAGCCAGAACAGGACAGGTTGCAAAAGCTGGCTGAAGAACACATGAGTCTGGAGAACGAGAGGTCACGAAGAAAGGCAGCAGAGGAGGAACATGCACAATTGGATAGTGTGAAACAGGGAAGGGAGGAAGAGGAGGAGAAAGAGAAGGAACGTGTGCGTCTGGAAGAGGTGGAGCTTGAACGCAACCGCCCGCGCGAGAAGGGCGAACTTTACCAGGCTAAGGATGAGCAGAGCTGCGAACGCCAAGAACACGAGCGGCATGCAAAAGAAAAACAGGCCCGGGAGGAACGATTGCGCGTCAAAAAAGATGCAGTCAGAGAGCAAGAGCCCGATCGCATTGAGGAAGAGGTCCGGGCAAGGGCGCGAAAGGAGGAAGAAGAGGAGAGAGAGAGAGAATGGTTGCGTTTGGAAGGGTCAGAACTTGAACGCGAAAGCCAGCGACACGTAAAGAATGCGCAACAAAAACAGACGATGGAGGACCAATTCCGTAGCGAAAAAGAAGCAGTCGGAGAGCAAGAGCGCGATCGCGAAGAGGTCCGGGCGCAGGCAGAGAAGAAACGACAGGGTTCCTTTGACTCGCAGGCTTCTTGGTCTCCTACAATCAATATTGGAGGCTCCGACATAAATCATTGGGTGGATGATGACACGACGGCACCGTTGGAAAAAGCGGGAGACGTCCTATGTGACGCGGACTATGATGATAACTGGGAAAAAAACAGTGACGATGGTGAAGACGAAGAGATGATGAAAAATATTGGATTACTGCAGGAAGACATGAAAGCACAAATTGCGACCGCTCGAAACCTATCTCAAGGAATAAGCCGGACAGGGTGTAATCGATTGGACATATACTACTCAGATTTACATGACGTTTTCAAGGCTGTTTGTTCGAACAAAAACAAGTACAAGAAACTCTTGAATATGGAAACAACTACTGCACAGTTAGTCCTGGATATCATGCAAATGGCAAGTGTCCTGATTTCAACCGAAATACCGGTATATAACGTATTGATATAGCTCCTTGACTATTCGCTCTTGGATGCGATGGAAAAAAACCTTGAAAATGTCTTGTTGAAGGCAATGCTGCGTTTATCAAAACGATCCACATTATATCCCAGATCTTACGTTTTAACAGATATTGAGCGTGAGGAATATCCGCTTGCGTCTGGTCATTTTGGGGATGTGTACCGAGGTAATTATAATGGTCGGAGGGTATCACTTAAGATCTTCAAGTTGTATGTAAGCCAGATGTCCAAGGCAAATCTTTTGTTGAAGGTTCGGAGGACCAGCTTTCTTCCTATTCTTGAAATCTTTACGCGGCATTCTTAGGCATTCCTGAAAGAAGCGATTTTGTGGCGACATTTGGTTCATCGTAACCTGCTACCATTCTATGGGATTTCTCAACTAGGCGACGCCGCACAAAGAATATGTCTAGTTGCGCCCTGGATGGACAACGGAAACATCACGCAGTACCTACAGCAACATCCCAATGCCAACCGTCAGCACTTGGTCAGTTACATATCCCACACTTCTTTTTTGGCTCCCTTATTGATGAGTGGTCAATCTAGGCTTCAGATGTAGCTCATGGAATTGCATATCTTCACGGAAAGTCGATTGTACACGGCGACGTGAAAGGAGTAAGTCTCTATGTCAAGCTGCCCAAGTGATTGTTCAATTTATTTAATTTATACGCTGCCTGTAGGTGAATGTGTTGATTTCTGACAATGGAATAGCCTGTCTGGCTGACTTTGGGCTCTCCTCCATCATCAGTACACATCATTTGCTGGCATGGACTTCCCTTGAAAGTACTGCGTCTAATGCCGGAACGGTTAGGTGGCAAGCGCCAGAGCTTATAGGTGTGGATGACGATGTATGTGTTGGTGTGACAAAAGAATGTGATATATATGCATTTGCATGTGTTTGTTACGAGGTAGTGCTCGACTTTTCGCAAGATTTCATCATTCATCGATTAACCATTCTATGTAGATATTCACCGGGAAGATTCCATTCTATCAATTCGCTCATGACCCTGCCGTGATGCGTCAGGTTATGTTAGGGAAACGTCCTATACGGCCAGAAGCAAATTGTTTTTCATGTACTCGCCAGTGGGGCTTAACGGACTGGATATGGTCCTTGATTGAAGAGTGCTGGTGCGAAGATCCCAGCGAACGCCTCACAGCATCGGAGGTGGTAACGAAACTATCCTCTAGGAAAGAGTTCTCTAGAGACGAGATTAATGAAGATAACTGGGAGCTGCGATCTGAAACATTCAGGTCATTAATTGACCAGCACTCCCTGGTGTCAGACGATGACATTCGACGCTCGATTTCGTTGCTTAATCAACTTTGAAACTCCAGAGCTGCTTAAATCATATCGAAGTGCAAGACCGGCGAAGAAGGAGATTGAAGCCCTCAGAAGTTACTCGCCGAGGTCGCCAGCGATTGGAAGGTGCAGGAGAACCGTGCCACGTTACTCTGCCCCCCCCCCATCACTCTTAACTGCGGCGACAACGAATTTACCGACGACTGGGCGGTTGTCCAGATCGACTCCTCCATGGCCTCGAAGCTTAACTTCGTCAACAACACCATATTCCTTAGCTCCGTTGATTTTGAAGAACTGACTGCTTGGATGGCCATCTAAACACCATCGCTGCCTGATATTCCAACGACTAGCCCGGTAAGATGTCGAAGGAGAGATGCGTGTTGCCTCGAAACTCCAAATTTCGATCCATTCTTCCACCGTGGAGACTCTTGATCTGTCTTCGTTGACGGCATGGGAAGGAATTGCGGAATTGTTGCGTGGGGACGGAATCACCGATGTCTCTGACTACACCTATGTCACCTCGATCAACTTCCTGAGGCCGACAACGAAATCAAGTCCAACATCCCTTTCTTGCCCACTGACCTGTAAACGTTTCCATTTTATCCGTTCTTCTTCTCGATTCCATCTTACCCAATAGTATAGATGTTTTTACTTCATTTCATCTAATTATTACTTCAATGCAAGCCCAATGCAAGCCACTCGCGCTTTTATGATGAAGGTAGGTTAAGGGAACTAAAGAAAATTGAAAGAGATGACATAAACGATGAATCGTTACGATGTGCGCATTGACACAAGTACTACACTGTGCTAGCTTGGTGCTAGCATTATTACATTATTACAGTGTATACTCGGTGTTTGATTCCGATTCCCGAACTACTTCAACTGGGAGGGGCGCAAAAGCGTAAACTGAACCTTCTTACAAAAGTACGCATCCACAGCAGGACCCACAACACCCTCACAAACCTCCTAAGCTGGTGGGTGCTGAGAAGAGATAACTGCTTGGGTTCAAGGTACGTCTCAGGTTGGCCTCAGGACCCGTCAGCTTTGGATCGAGCGATGACGCAGCCATTGCAAGGAAGCTTAAGGCCGTAGAGGTAGTACTTGGCCTCGACGTCGGACCGAACGTATGGGTACGGTTGACGAGACGTCCATGCTTCGATTTCAAACTCGGATGCGATTCGCTTACCTCGCTGGCACCCGGGATGACGGCTAGCACGGTTCAACTTGGTCACGTGATCTGCGGGCTATACCATATCTGGTAACATTGGTAAAGCGGCGCATTGTCCCGACCAAGTCCCGACTTCAAGCGGCCAACTACGGCTAGTTGCGCTAACGCCAAATCGATATGTAATCCAATAATGGCGCCATTTATGTATTTTTACCTGGAGAGAATCAAGTATATATTAGGTAAGGTAGGCCTCATCCATACTCAACCAACCCAAACGTAACGTGACGTCACATGGCGTGATCTCGTAACAGAGCAGGTAATTGCGGACTTGCTCGTCCAATTTTGCGTATTTCGTAAATTCACAACACAGATCTGTAGAGAGGGATGTAATATATATGTCTGTAAATTTTCAAGCTGTAAATTCGAGTGGTGGCCTAAGAATTTATAGATTACATAGAATATGTACTTCCAATGTGGGAAAACACTTTAGTCTCACAGTATTTCGCAAATTTCTTACTCAGTTCCTCATGGAATTGAAAACCGTAATGCAGGACTATTATAAATGTACTTTC
>JASFCZ010000184.1:0-13696 GCA_036937155.1 Cyathus pygmaeus
TCGTACACCTTCTCACTCCACGCGGCGACATCCAACCAGCAACATGGGACATCTCACAGAGACGCCAGTCACTCCAATCAGTACCGCCCTTCCACGCTCCGTGTATTCATGGTGTTCATGGTATTCCCACTGTGCCTACACCGCTCCCGGCCCATACTTACCGTGCACATAAACCTCTACTGCGGGACACAGCACCCATACCGCCGGGCCCACACACACCGCATGCCCCAATCCATCCCAATGTCCCATATGGCATATACAACTAGAATGCAGAGCCATAGGGCACAATGTGCCGATTAACCTCCTCTCATCACCACGCCGTCCTTCAACCCACCGTCAACAGCATGAACCTCCATATCAAGAACCGGGTCCAACTTCTACTGCATGGGGTACTGCTGTACCGGGAGATTCCTCATCAGATAGGCAAATTGGCATACCTTGGATGGATAGGAATTAGAGGATGCATTCGGAACTTCGAGGCGTAAATCACGCACGGTTATTTTGGGATCGGGAGCTCCGAGGTTGGAGCGGGCGTTTATGTTAGGTGTGGGGAAGGGAAAGTGGGAAGGGGCCAGACGCGTCCTTACGTGCCTGCCGTTCATCCCGACGCGTTATCGTACGCAACCCAGCGCGTCGTACAAGCTTTGCACTCCATTCCATCCTGATTGGCACGTATAGAGTCAAATCACTCCGCCTCCTCTATTACGAAAACTACCTGCTCTGCAAGGCCGTATACCCACCACGAAAGTACATTGTATCTAACGATCGGTTGTCTTTATGTGTTCACGCTCTCGTTATATGCGGACCGATAGCAACCTCCTCTCCTGACGCACTGCGCAGTGCGTTCACTCCTGGTTCGCTCTATCTAGTCCAACGACATTCACTAGCAAAGCCATATCGATACCGTGCGTACACGAACTCCTACTGTACCTGACTCGGTCGTGCATCCTGTAAATACCCACTCCTGTTCTGGAATGCGGCTCTTGGCGTGCATGCAGCTGAGCATGTCATCACCAGATCTTACGTTTCTTGCCTTCTAAATGGCGTTCCAATGCATGCGTTTTACGCAATGTAGAGCGGTTGCGTGGTCGTACACCTACCGGGATACTTATGTCATTTCGTCCTCGTGACTCGCCTGGGCTGTCATTACTATCGAAGAAATCTAGTGGTTCCCTAGTCGCTGGGGTTGTAACAGACCGTCGAAACTGTCTGGCAAATGGCGACACGAGTCTATCTCTCGCTTGCTTTCGCCACTGTGCCTCGACGCTCACGGCATTCCAATGACCTGAACACCATAGCGCGCCGTATTTCATGTCGTGCACAATCTACAAGCCAGTGAAGTGGCTCCTGTACCCCAACCGCGCACGGTACATAAAGATCAACTACATCTCCATGACCTCCCACTCTCGTTACATGCGCGATATCAAGCTACCCACTCCTGACGTACTTCCCAATATCACTTCGTTGCGTTCACTCCATTCGTGCTCGAGGGGATAACTACAGGACCTAACGTAATGCAACGTTACTCTACCCCTGCCCCTCCTCATCGAGACGCTTACAAAGTTAACAATGGCGACACGTCTTACATTCACCGCACTGCAAATTTATAGTACTGGTTCCATCTGCCATCATTCACTTGCGACGTAAACGTCTCGAAACCATGCACCCGCGGCAACCTAGTGGCTGGCCTCACAGTTTACGATTGCATGTCCGATCTTAGGTCTTTCGGTGCCTCTTGCAGGATGTGGACTTGGGGCCTTGCTATGACCTTAGACTTTGAAAGCCGGCTCGTTGTTAGGTATCGCGCAAGTATCGATGTCTATTCTATTCACCTGTTGGTATCTTTACTATACTACCGATGGTCAAGAAAGCTAGGCCCTTGGGTAGTTCTTGGGTAATTCCAATCCCTTCTATTCACCAGGTCCATTCCCATCAAGACAACGCGTAGCGATCCGAGTCCATCTTTCGCCCCTATGTCTCGATAGTGCTCATGAATCCCTCGTCGTCATGACGTTTACGTTGAACAATGGCGACACGTCTTACATTCGCCTGCGCTATAAACATACTACTTGGTTCGATCCGCCGTCATTTACCTGCGACGTACGCGGCTGACCCCCACAGTTTACGATTGTGTATCCCATCTTGAAGTCTTTCTATGCCTCTTGCACGACGTGGAGTTGGGGCCCGGCCATCTTTCTGAATATGACTTTGGACTTTGAATACTGGCTCGTCATTAGTATTGCGCATTCTGTATCAGCGATATCTACTGGATGTCTCTGCTCCGTCAGCCCCAACTGCCTGTACAGGAATGTGAAAGAGGTTGCATTCATTGTGATGATCTGTCCCCACGGTGAAAAGAAACCATGCCATGTTTCCGCAGTTATGCGCGTCTTACATACGTACTTTCGCTGCTGTAGCCTGCGTATCTAATAAATGTATTATCCATCATGCTAAACTGTCATCAAGCATGATAACCTGGAAGCGTGTGCCGTGAATCAAGTGGGAGTCACGCCACTCCTTATAACAATCCTTCTTAGCTCAGTTGGTAGAGCGCGTCACTAGTACTCGAAGTACATGATAATGACGAGGTCAGTCGTTCAAATCGGCTAGAAGGAATTATTTTTAAGCGTCTATAATATACGCACAAACTTTTGCCATTTTGGCCTCTGAATATCTTAGTTCACAAACAGACCGATGTTCAATGTCAGTACATACATACCTGTCCATACCACCGACAGTTCAATTAACTTATGTTCTACTTTGGTTCTACAGTCTTCTACTCCGGGTTCGTATTGAACGACGAGAGGTTATGCAGCCCTAACCTACTCGGATACCTCTTCCAGTTGGTCGCACGAGTTGTCGCTGGCATGCGGATAAAACCCACTGTAGTATGGCACCCCAAATGCATTCCCGAGTTTGCAACTTCGGCACTTCCCAACTTCATCTGCTAACATCGCAAGATCTTCGTCCGTCAAAATGCGTTCGCAAGAACTGGCTTGTTGAATGCCAGCTTTCACACATCCTAAGCCTTCTCCCCATATGCTCTTCAGCAACGGAATAGAGCGTGCAATTGGCATCATGATATTCATGTCGACGGGGTTACCATTATAGTACAAACTGATGTCAGAGAGTCTCCAGTGAGAATAGCAAGTAGATTCCAGCTTCCATAGCAAGGCAATCTAGTTGTATAATATTATGTTGACATAGCAGGTTGATAACAGGCCGGAAACACTTACCATTGTGCTGCGAATCAAGAAATGATCTGCATTCCGCCAGGTAGTAGATATATTCATATGAATGGTTAAGTCTCGCAAATATGACATAGCGGACAACCTTTCAAATAATTCGATGTCCAAGGTAGTACGAATACAGAAGGTAAGTTTCTTCAGTTGTGTACAGTTTTGGAGTAGGCGTAGGGCCTCTAGAAGAAGTTCTTGACGACAGCATGTGAAAGTGAAGGATTGCAAGCAATCTTCAGAACGGGATATAGCGGCCTGGAGGACGCGTGCATTGCTATCAGACTTGAACCCATCGAAATGCAGGCTAAGGGAGGTTAGTGTCCTCGAGCTTATGAAGAAAAACTGTCGTAAGGAATGGATCTGGTCCGAGGTTGCATCGAGGTCAGGGAACGTGTTAAGGCTGAGCTCTAAGGTATTCAAAGCAGAAAATGTCGTAGACACATCAAAAATGTTCCATATGCCTTCTGAACAATCGGTGCTTTTGATTGAGAGGAGATGGATCTGAGAACATAGACCGTTGAGGAAGGGTAGTAGAATTTTTGCTGACGAAGTAGGGCCCGTCTCAAGCTCAAAATGATCTGTAAACTCGAAGAAAAGCTCGCTCAGCTCTGGCCATGAATCCTGTGGAAGCACAGCCATAGCAATGCCTTGGATATTTCCTCGCAGACGCAGGCGTATGACATGTATAAAACTCCATATGGATGAGAGGAATTTCTGAAGATCATCAGGGAAGAGACGTCCCTCATGTCCTTGCACGTCAACATAAAGTTCCTCTAAAGATTCCAATGTAGGAATAATGTCCAACAAGGTGTTTGCCAGGTTGAAATGTACCCCAACAAGCCGGTGGTTCTGCGTCCAGCGGGCGTCGAGCTCCAATTTTCTTACATACTTATGCAGCCCACGCTCCCTGCATTACATCGTCAGCACTATACCCCCTACAAACGGCAGCAAAGCTGTGGATGAAGACTTGCCTAAATGCTTCCAGCTTCTCAATAATCAAGTCATCGAAGACACCCACGTTCAGCTCGCGATGGCGTACACTCATTGATAAGTGGAAGAATACCCCATTCACAGACAGAAGATCCTGCATCACTCTGTCGGGAAGATAGGACGCAATGTACTGCCATATTTCCGGTGGAATCTCAACCATCGGCGGTTGCTGTGTTACTGGAGGCTGGTGGTGGTCGTAGAAGACGAGAAGTTGAGGAGGAACGATATCATCGATTCGTCAGATCGACAACTGATCCCGTCAGAACCGGTCACATGCGTAACTAGGTAGACACAGACACGAGCAAGACACGAATCAACCTGCATACATAAGCTTTGTAGCATTGTCGAGTCTGAGTGTCCGGAGTGTCTGCCTTGAAAATAATGAATTAGGTACGAGCGCATGTATTAGTGACGAGTCAATACATCGGATGCCAAGCATGCCGGTGGGGGTTTAAACTAATATTCCTTCGGTCGACGGTGGTAACCTGAACGCGGCTCACTCGTAAGTCCGTGCAGTTAGCAATAATCATGCAATTATTACTACTATATTTTGTGTAAGTCCATCGCATTTCAACTGGGGCATATACAATCCGACTTACTAGTACTTGGTTGAAAGCAACGATACTTCCTCTAATAGTATGTGTTCATAGGGCGCATAAACTATCACAGGCATGCGGATAAGTCGAACAATTGTAGCTGGACCCAAAGACATTTGCTAATTTGCAGCCTCGACACTGCCCATCTTTGTTTGCGACTAGCTCAAGATCACTGTCCGTTAAAATGCGTTTCTGGCATGAGAAAAGGTGGTCGGTTTCCATGCAACCTTCTTCCCAAAGGCTGCTCAGCAAGGGAATGGATCGCGCAATTGGCATCACGATCTTCTTGTCAATAGGTTTGTCATTATAATGCATGCTGAGGTTGTAGAGTTTCCAGTGAGGGTAGTAGCGCGATTCCAGTTTCCACAACAGGGCAATCTATCGGAGATACTTAGTACTACATATGAAAACTTAATCTGTAATAAATATTAGACATACCGCTTGGCAACGAAGCGAGTCCATGAGTTCAGGGTGATTCCAAGGACGTATATACCAATTAATGGTCAGCCATTGCAACGAAGGCAAGGTAGATGGAATTTCGAATAAGTCAATATCGACGATGTGGCCAGCATGGATGGTCAGCGCTGTAAGTCGTGGGCAGTCCTTGAGTAGGCGTAAAACTTCAAAGAGAGCCTCAGTATGATGAGGGTCGGGCCAGCAAGCGAAGGATTCTAATTGATCTTCACAGCGAGATAAGATAATCTTGCTGGCACGTACGTATCCCGTACCAAAACTGGCCAGATTCAAGTCTAACTTTTGGAGTCTACAAAAGGTCATCCCATCCCATATTGATTGACGGAGGTCATCGTTGTCGCCTTCGGAAATGATGAATCCAAGTAGCCTCAAATTGAGGGTGGCCAGTCGCTCGGTATTGTTGGCAAAAAGGCGTCTTAACGAGTGAATCACTTCAGGAGAACACCGGGCACCGGGGTATGATATCAGGTGGAGTTTCAAGGTCTCCAAAAAGGCAAACTTGCGGTGTAATTTATGTATAATGTTCCATGCACCTTCTGATTCTTGGATACTTTCAATTGACAGGATGCGGAGTTGCAAAAGGAGGCCACTGATGAAGGGCAGTAAAGCATTCTCAGGTGCAATCATAAAAGACTCCGAGTCACTGGTGTAACCCTTAAACTCTAGGATGAGCTCCCTTAGTTCGGGGCACGAATGTACAGGAGGCACCACAAGAGCAACACCTTGAATATGACCACGCAAATGCAGACGGGTAAGGTGCAGGAAATGCCACATCGATTCGGACACGAATTCCTGGAGACCTAAGGGGAAAGAGGCGCAATTGTGCCCTTGCACGTCAATGCATAGTTCCTCTAAAAATTCCATCGCGGAAAAGGTGTCCAATAAGATTTTTAGTATGTGGACTTGCAACCCGTCATGGCTTTCCCTCAAGCGAACGTCGAGCACCATTTTCTTGACATACTTAAACAACTGGCGCTCTCTAATATTCTTATCATCAGTAATGTACGTCATGCAGATAGTGAGGAGATGCCAACTTGCCCATACTGGTGCAGCTCCTCGACAGCTGATTTATCATATACACAGATATTAATCTCGCGATGACGGATACTCATCGACAAGTAGAAGAACGGCTTATTCAGAGACAACAGATTGCGCACCACTACGTCGGGAAGAAATAGTGCAACATAATGCCATATGTCTGCTGGAACCTCGACCATCAGTGATTGTTGAAGACAGTAAGTTGACGAGAAATGAATAGCCATCTCCATGCCATCAACCACTAACTCCTCCATATGGGCTCGTGCGACAGAGGTCACATGCGGTAAACCATGCTAATTATAATAACCACTTGAATAAATCAAAACCAGGCTGAAACCCACGTTCACTTTCTTAAACGAAGGGTGTTATTCAGACGCTGCAATAACGAGCCGGGAGTAATGAAGGATATACGCTTTTGTATCATCCAGCCATTGTCTAAAGCTTCGTATACATGCGAATGTCCAGGTTGCAGGAGGTAACTCTTCCAACGCGAGAAGACCGATTCGACTTGTAGACGCTATATTAGATGCTAGCTGTATATATGTACGACGCGCTGGCAATCAGTCAGAATTACATATGACCGACCAGAGTCCAGCGAGCCTCTTGTACATAGTCTTTGCACGAGTCGTCGTTGGTATGAGGATAATAACGATCATTATGCCCCCTAAATGCATTTGTTAATTTGCAACCTCGGCACCCATCTTCATCAAATATCAGCTCGAGATCTGCATCCGTTAATATGCGTTCGTATAAGGAGAGTGGATCGTTGCCATGCATTTTTCTCCCCAGATGCTACTAAGTGAAGGAATAGAGCGTGCAATGGGCATCATGATGTTCGCGTCAATAGGTTCGTAATTCAAGTACATGCTGATGTCGTGAAGTTTCCAGTGATCATAAGAACATGATTTCATTTTCCATAATAAGGCAATCTAAAAACCTTTGTTAGTCTGGATGATTCGTAAGAAGACACTCGGCGTACCGCTTTGCAACGGAACGAGGCAAAACCAGTGGGATGCATATTCCAATGAATGGTCAAGTTTTTCAATGATGACAAGGTTGACGTTGTTTTAAAAAACATGACATCCACATGATCACCAGCATAAATGGTAAGTGTCGAGAGACACGTGCAGTTTTTGACTACGTGTAGAACCTCTAATATGTACTCTGGATGGTGTTTATAGTAGTATCTGAAAGTAAAGGATTCTAAATGACCTTCGCAACGCGATAGGATAGTTTGAATGTTTCCGATATCTGCACTGCCAAATCTGGTCAGATCCAAGTCTAACGCCTGGAGTCGATGCAAGGTCATTCCATCCCATAGTGATTGAAATTCATCGTCGGTATTGTTGAAAAGAGTAAACCCACTGATCTTCAATTTAAGTGACTTCAGCTTCTCGGTATTTCGATGGAGAAAATGTTGCAAGCTCTAAAGCTGTCCAGGTGATCCATGTAAGGGAAACGTGCTGATATTAATTTCCAGGGTCTCCAAAAGGCTAAATCGATCTGACTGAAGTAAGATATCAAATACTCCTTCTGAATCATCCCAACTTTTAATTGACAGGAGGCGAAGCTGCGAACATAGACCATTGATAATGGGGAGAAAAGCGCCTACGCGGGCAGCTGCAGAAGGTTCTTGAAAGTAATCCGTGAAATCTAGAAATAGCTCTCTCAGCTCGCAGCATGAATACTGAGGTGGCAGCACAAATGGAAGGCCTTGAATATTTCCACGTAGCCGCCAAAGGATTGGCTGTAGAAAGGGCCATATCGATGGCAGGAAAATCTGAAGATCGACGGGAAAGAGGAGATATTTGTATCCTTGCACGTCAACATGCAATTCCTCTAGAAACTTTAAGGTAGCAATGATTGGTATGCAATACGCCTTGATTTGACCACCAACGTGCATCAAGGTTTAATGTCCTGACGTATTTGAACAACCCACGCTCCCTGACCCATCCTCCCCATGAGACGTTGCCCAGAAAAACAGTTGAAGACGTCTCACTTGAACTGCTGCAATGCCTCTAATTTCAATGTGTCATAGACACATACATTCAGCTCGCGATGACGAACACCCATCGACCAGATAAAGAACGTGCTGTTCACAGACAAGAGATCACATAATACACGATCTGGAAGGAAGGACGCAATATAATGCCATATTTCCTCTGGAACCTCTACCATGATGTGTTGATGTGCTGGTGGTAAGTATGAAGAAACAAATGTAATCTGTTTGTTATCCAGTATCATCATCCAACAGACGCCCGATAAATTATGATGCATCACATGTCTTGAATGCGGCAGACAGGCGGGCTTGGGATTAAAGCCAGACTGAACTAAGTGTGAACACTGAAGGCACTGGCAACGAATGCAATGCCATATCCGCGATTTGGGCAGATGAGGCGGAAGGACCTAGTATTGGAATGTACGCTAATGCCCGCGGAAGACCAAACTGTACACCGAGAAAGCCGAATACAGAAAACTGGGCAATCACGATCAAAGGCGTAGAGAACAACTTGCTGTAGACGTCGGTAGTGACTCCATTTCGTGAGCTGAATGATATGTGTCGTATTATACGCGCTATATAGTGCCCAACATGTCTTGATGAGGACAATACTAAAACATTCGAGTCCGAGTTCAAACTCTTGTTGCTTGTATCACGTCTCGACATCAGAGCAGAATTATGTGGAGGACATTCATGTTTTGAGGGCTGGAAACCTTCGGATTCAATGTCCGTAGATTGCGAAAGGCTGACTCGTCGGACACGCAACGATGCAGAACACTATCGCCGGCGTCGATGCCAGAAGCTCAGACGAGAGCCCGCAGAGTGCGAAAGTTTAATCTTGCCAGGTGGTTGGACGGGAAGGCTGATAAACTGGAAATAAGTTCATGAACCGGTGAATATGAGTAGAGGTATAGCTGGCAGTTCTCCAATCGCGTAATGGGCTTGGCCTCGCGAAATACGCGCCAAATGCCTTCAGCAGAGGAGGTGTAAATAGAGATTTTGCCGAGATACGGGGCATGTCTATTCAAAAGGAAATAACGATAAGAGTAGGCTCGCCAATGACTGCATCGTTACAATCACCCTTAATATTAATAAGATTCAGAGACAAACTCTGAAGTCCACAAAAGGAGTGTTCTTGTGGGGAGATTGGACCGACATTTGAAAGTCTGCTGCGAAGGTATAAAGGGATTTCAAGGCTAAGCAGGCGACGGATTGCTACATGTACGTAAAGAAGCGTCAGGCATTCCACCGCCAGGAAGTTCCTCAAAGTCGATATTGACTTCCACCAGGTGCTCTAGTGTCTTGATAGTGTCCAATAACGAAGCCAGCGGCATGTAAGCCACGTTTGCCCTATTCAAGGAAGGAGCAGTGATTTTGAGGATCCTAACGTAGTTATTCAGGCCATACTATCTGCATCACTATTGAAGTTCGGCTGATAGTAAACATGAAGGCTCACCTAACGTGCTCCAGCTTCTCCTGCTCCGAGATATTATAGATTCATACATATATCCAATTTACGGTAACGGATGCCCACTGACGCGTAAAAGAACGGCCTGTTCACAGACAGCAGATCATGCACTGTCCTTTCCGGTGAGAGCGTCGCGACACGGTACCATATCTCCAGTGGAAGATTAACCATCGTGGCGGATACAGAGAGCCACTATAAAAAGACCATCGAACATTTCTTTCTGATTCAACTTGCTTACCCTCCCACCCTCTTTCATTGATGAACCTTCAGACCACCCGCCCTAGCAATCCTATTTCCATGGTGTGTTGTATGTGTAGACGAGAAGTTTGCGAGAAGTTGGTGAGAACAAGTGACAACAAGTGAGATTCGAGAAACAACTTTGGCAAGTAGTGATCATCGCCGCCGGGTTCGTGCGAGAGTGTAGTGATGACAAAATCGTTCGTTCACTCGAGAGTCGTTGCCCATTGCTTACGCTGACCATGCTCGAAGCTCAAGTGCACTGTGCAGCATCATTCCTCAACGTTCCTCAACATGTAACACGAAGTTTACATCGTTACAAAACTCTTTAGAATCACCGTCACAAGCTCCATGTCGATAACTCCAGTAATCCGAGGCAAGTCAAGACTCGTATCTCTGGTTGGCATGTCGTGTTGTCTTCATTATTGGATACTATCGGTGTCTGGAGGATTTTTTTCCTGACGGCCTCGGGTTCTTCTTGGGTTCTTCATGCATGCGATCCGTCGCTGTGAACCTTGCGCATCTGTAGTAACATTTCAGGTGCCTTCGCTCGGCCTTCGCATCGTACAAGCAGTGGATGAGGATTCACATCCCGAACAGACCAAAACCCAACTTTATGCATAGGAGATTGCCTAACATCCATCCCTTGTGGGCGATGATGATCAAGAAGAAGAGCTCGTGAATCGTTCCAAGTTCCGGCTCGTTCTTGGATCCTTCACAGTATTCACTAGTTTTGGAAGCATCAAAGGAAAGTTTGTGTGTCTTCAAAAGGGGTCCAGCGTTGATAATCAGCTACATTCTGATTAGCATGAATCAAAGAACGATTTCTAATGCTTTCTGCAATGACCGAAATCTAAAAATAGTTCGCGCGGTACGAATGTAGAAAAAACAGCGAGTTCGTGTCCAGTAGACACGCTTATAAAAGGGCAACGAAACCCGTTAGTTAGAGCAGCGCTCAGTGGTCGCCTTTCTCTCTGAGGTAAGTCTCAAGCACTCCAATAACGAAGAGTGAACATACCATTGATTTCTTCGGCCACATTACCAGACACTTGTAAACGATATCAGGCTGGCCCTGTATTCATTCCTGTTATATTCCTCAACACATACCCAGTAAGAAATAACAATGCTCGCACAGAAATAATACTGGTTATGGTTTCAGGCTCTACTAAATCATCATGCGCGTTACGCTTATCTTCGCCTTTATTCTTCTCTCCTCGTTGCAGTTGGTTACTTATGGCCTTCCAGTGCATCCAGTGACGGTATGTCGTTCTCCGTACATCTAAAATGAATGCAAAGGCTTACAGTCACCAGTCGGTCGTCTCCCGTAATTTGGAGGTCGCCGGTACCCACAAGTCCCAGGGCGAGGGAAGCCATGAAAACTATGCAAGAGCAGAATTGATCCGGAAGTTAACAGGAAAGGAGAAGAAAGTCGAGCAAGATGGGGTCGCATTACCTAAAGACAAACACCCGTATAGTCGCCCGGCGGCTGCTTCAAGTACGAATGTTTTTGGGACTACCGATACTCAGGGAGATACGCATGTCGCAACTCCGACGCTGAAAAGTAAATTTTTGAAAGTGACAAATGCGATTAAGGCTGTAGGAAGGTTCAACAAACTCATCAAGAAGCCGAGAGGTGGTTAAACGGAAGGAATTGTACAGCACCATCTTTGCGTTATCTTGTAGCCAGCTCTTTAGTCAAGCTCCATTTAGTTGTCTCCTTGTCCTGTTTAGTAGCGTATAGCTTGTGTAAGTAGATATCACGGATGGGAACAAGAGCAGGGTTTAAATCAGAGTTCTTCGGATGTTGACCACGTACTCGATGCAATAGGTCTGCTGCAGAGTTAGTTAGAAGAATGCGAGGACTCAGCCTGCAGTAGAGTCATGAGCGATTACCACAGTGAAAAACAGCTAGGTAGAAAAGCAGATAAACATTTATGCCGTATAACGTGAAAGGCATAAAGACACTGGTAGTAGGCGTAGACAATGACAATGACGAGGTGGCAAGGCCTTCATTCTAGTTGCAGTAAAGAACACACCAAAAACATATACACCGCTCATAAGTACTTTTGTCTGACGACGATATTTCTAGCTCCGCATCAGTATGGGGACATATCACTCAGGATAACATATGCTGTAGGAGTTATTGAACTAGCCGTGTTGTGAAATACTCGATGGTAGAAAATGTAATATTCAAGTGAGGATGGAAGTATACATCGGGGGCAGACTGGGTAACCATTCCTGTGTGGTATGATTTATGAACCAAGGCACATATCAGAAGGGATAGTTATAGATTGGAAGACGGTACCATCTAATGGATGGTCATAAAAACTAGGCACTGCGTATGTTCGTAGGCTGTGGTCGCTTCGGAGTCAATAACGGGTTTATTTCCTTGGAGGGGTGTGCCCGGATCATCTGCTTGCATTTTGCTTCTTCACTCGTACAATGACATCATCTCCTTCAAATCAACCCGTCAAAGCTGCTGCTGAAACCCATACTCCTGCCCAACGACACCCTGAGTCGATGTCAAGTTGTCCTTCGAAAGGAAAGGTACGAGCGAAGTGCGAGTAGAGAAAAGGAGGTTGAAGAAGTCGCCCGGGCCAGGGAGAGGAATGTCTCTTCTTTGGCTGTACATCGTAGTTAGCAATGGAGAAGCATAAAGGCGGAGCGAACTTACAGTTCTCGCACTGCAATTGAGAAAGAATGGGGAAAGTGAGGAGGAGAGGAGGTTAGTGGGGATTGGTGGGCCAGAGGGAGCAAACCTTACCTCTGACGATGAAGTTTGCGAGGACGGCGCTGAAGAGGACGGCACTGAGTATTAATGGGCCTGCGATGGCATCTGTCCCAATCGCCATTTAGTCTACTTTTTGTAGTCGTAGCGCATGAAAGAGCAGATGACACACCAAAATGTCCCGGGTCACGCCTACGTATCATGGTTATACGATGTTGGTAAATAGCGTATCCGTATATCTACATGTTTGAAGTGAGGAGAGGGCTTGACAGGGAAAGGAAAGACGCACAAGAACACAAATGCTAATCAGAGCATACGCAAACGAGAAGTACTTTGCGATATCATCTTTTGATGCGTTGTATAATGCCAGAGAAAGCGTTGCAAGGAGAATAGCTATGTTCGACCACGCAACCCAAGCTACAGTCCCCTAAAGTCAGCTTCAATCTCAAGAAACTGCAAAGAAACCAGCGGACTTCGTTCATTCGCAAACCAGACCTTCCCCTCGACCCGAACAGGTGTTGGCACCTTCTTAGGCACCCTCACTTGCGGAGGGACATGATTAATGGAATGATAATCCCGCACAGTGGGCCTCTCGCCGCTCTCGTCCTCTTGCACGTCGGGGATGTCGTCTGCGCGCGTGTACCTCGCTGGTCGTTGTAGCTTGGGAAGGGACGCCAGGGCTGAAGGCGAGAACGGGGTGAAGAATCGGCGGAGGAGAGATTGGCTGGGGCGGTCTGTGTCCTCCACGGGTTCTGTGGGTGACGAGGATTGGGGTTGGTTTGTGTGTTCTAAAGACATGATTATAATATGTTTTGGTGAGAGATATTGAAGAAGATAAGTGGAGAGAAGGTGGAAGAGCAAGAACTAGTGCGAGTACAAAAATAGGTTTGGAGAGTACTTTCGTAACTGCATTATCCAATCGCGTAC
>JASFCZ010000185.1:0-13693 GCA_036937155.1 Cyathus pygmaeus
GGCTCCAAGGCACATTGGACGATTTGTATTGTCTTCACTTTCGAAGTAGAGAACTACTTTACATATTTTAAGTACGTCTGCTTCAATCCTTGCATATAAAATTGGCGCTTAGGTTAGCGCCCTATGGGTACGCCATGACCCCTTGTAACCCATAGGTTGAGCCTTCCACCGAGAGGTATGGGTTAAGAGAGGTTCGACTGTTGTGATGAGGATCTATTTAAAGACGGCGCCTACGTACCACCAACAAATTGCGTTTTTAACTTCAAGCGGACTTCAAGCGAGAGACGTGTGAGGCTTGTACAAGATTTACATATTGATATCATTGCCATTAGCGTGACAGTATAGATGCTGTTCATGCTTCTACTCACTTCTCATCGTTATAATATCCGTCCTTTCGCGCACACCTATAGAAGGTGCAACGTGTACAAACACGTGATCGAAAATAAGTTCCCGCGCCCTTTGCCTGCCAACGCTAATGCCGTAGTCCCCGTATCTCAGAATTTCCTAGCATCTCTACCTATCCGGTGAATGAACGAGGGCTGTCAACTTAACCTGTATCACGTTCTATTAAAATGATAAGAACAACGAAAGTCTGGGCAACATACGTAAGGCTACACTGAAGAATGTAATGATAATACGCCAGCAAGTATCTCGGTATTAATAATGAGTTAAAGAAAAGAATTGCTCGTATACTTGAAGTATATAACACGGCCAAAATGAATCTACGAAACTCTTACTAAAGCGCAAGACTTGACAAGTATCATATCCGACCCCATAGCAATACATCCTTCTCTCAGAGTGAAGCCAAAACGGTTTCCCGATCTTTGACCAACGTAAACACGCTGAGAATTCCTACGTAGGTAGCAATAATCAATTATCCGCGTCAGCTACATAAGCCCATTAGCTATCTCGTACAATAGAAGATAGAGAAAGGCGAAACAACCCTATATAGTAGATCTCTTCGACCTTCTCTTCCCTAACTTCGGCGCCTTTGGTTTTTGTACCTCCTAGTAATTAGGTTTATCAGATTCATACAGGTACGACATCTCGGTGATGGTTGTCGAGTTTCCAGGAGGATGACAGACGGATAAGTAGTGGCAATGTGTGGAAAGAGGATTGGAGAAGGAAGGTGAATGCAACTATGAGGTCAGACATATCGTCTAGTATGCAAGGTTCGCTGACTGGCATATCTGCACAAAGACCAGACACTCGAACTTGGGTGGGGCATACTCCCCTTGGTCCAGTTATTCTCCACAACACATGACGTGCATGACATCATCCTCAGCTCTCAAGGAAGACAGTACATGCTGTAAAGGAAAAGGATTGCCTGAGCTATCCTTCACAAAGAAATATTTAGTTGATGTGAGTTGGTTGGCACATACCATCCGAACCTCGGGATCTAAGGTCTAGTAAATGGGGGGAAACAATAACATATTTTGTCAAAGACTAGATACAAAGGGTTATATAGTAAAAGAAACATGAAAGAGAATGACAAATGAGGTAAATGTTACGAAACCAAAGTCCAGACTGTGTTCGAGACGTCGGTAAAGTTACTGAGGACCGAGTCGGGACAGTGCTTGGTCAAACGGACGTAATAATCCGTTTCTGTAGTGCAGACGTTCCGTCTGCGCTACAATGCTGTGCCTCGGAGAACTGTAACATGTGCTTCACCTCGAGAGTCGAGACCACCCATAGACGTCCTGTCAGATCGCGAAGGTTAGCAAGACGCTCGATAGCCTTCATATTGAGAAGATAGAAGCGCTCACGATCATAGCTCTTGCAAATGCATCGTACCGATACAGTCGAATATGTTCAACGTACACACAAGCATGACATCGATTAGGCTCTAGTTTCTTCATACGAAGTCACTCTTCTTCGAATTTGAAGTGAAGGGAGGAGGGGGGAGGGGCAGTTGGGCTGCGTGCATGGTCGAAATTACAGGTACGGCGGTGTGTACATCGACATTCGGTGGGACGAGACTTGGGAGGCCAGATTTCCACGCTGCCAGCAAACGATTACTCGTGGACAGAAATAGCGTTTTGAACTCCAGCACCTCCATGGCCACTCGAGTCTATGTGCGTCTTCAGTACATCAGTACTCATTGACGAGAATAAAGAAGGCAGCGAAGATGAGGGAGGAAGGCGGGAATGCCAGAAAGACGATCGAATAAATGGAGAGTAGGCGGAGGGAGCGTCCGAAAGGGGTATACGAAGGGAACAAAAAACGAGAAGTACAGGAGAGTGGGTAATAAGGGGAGGCAGTTATATGGAAGAAAGAACATGATAGCTGCGGAGGTGAACGTGGAAATGCTAAGAAGGAAGGAAGGCGATGGTGCAATGTGAAAGGGAATGATGGGAAACAACGAAGTAAAACGCAACGAAACTGGGAGTGCGTACGCCGAAGTAGAAGGGGGATGACGAAAGGAATAAAACGAAAGCAGCGAAACGATAAGGAAATTGTACTCACCCAGTCTCCATCCTAGCAACCTCCTCCAACCTCCCCTAACCTCGTCAACGCCCACAAGACCTATACACGGATATGGACCTTCCCCTACTACTTCGATACGTTGGAGCCTAGTAGGAAGAGTGGGCGTCCTTAGTTAGCAGCCCTGTGCAGTGTAAAGAAGAGCACTATCAAAAACCATCAGCTGTCGCTATAGATGAGTGGTGAGAGTTACAACGTACGCAGTCTTTACGTTCACTCTCCAAATAACACACAAACGTGCTACTTGGGTTGCCTCGCAATTATCGTCTGGGATCGCGTCAAGGTCGTATTGGAACCGAAAGCTGAACGACCTGCGGGTGGGACAGGACATGAGCTTGAGGCGAGGGATAGCTGCGTTGAGGATAGATGTGTTGGCGTCAGTACTCCAGTCAAACATGGGATGGGGGACAAAGTTTTCAAAGGTGATGCAAGTATGGGAACGGGGTAGGGGAGAAGGAGGGAGAGTATACCTTTTCGTAGAGAACCAGCACGGACACCACGAACCACGGTCCCCACCTTCACCCGTACAGGCGAGCACTAATGTTGTGCGCGAACAAGGCTTGGCTCGAGTTGCTGAAGCTAGGGCGACTTGATGAGGTCTGTAGTGGCCTGTGGGAAATGGATGTCGTGAACCACTTGAGGAAACATGGCGAAAGCGGCTCGGCGGTGGGGTTGGGAGTCAGAGCATCGTGTCGGCTATTGCTGAAGCCACCTCGGGTTGAGAGTCGAGACGGTATGTGCTATCCTACCTTGATGGTGATACGAGCTCGGTGCGAAGGGACCGACGGGTGTTGGAGGTCGGGTCGGCCCAGAGATGGTGGTTAACTTTGGTGTTGCGTTGGTGCACACCGCCAAGCACAGCGACGGACGTGTTTGGCAAATCCGTGTCGACCAAATACGCACGTGGCTCAGCGCTGGTTTCCCATCTCTCGTCTTGCTCGTCTCCCCCCAAGTCTCCCCACCTTTCCATCTCACCGTCCGTTCAGCTAAGGCTACTTATGCTATAACAATTAACACACGTTGTCCTTAATTGGCGCGCGACGTCCAGTTCGAGGCAGTGCGCTGGATTCCCTTTGGACTTCCAGTAGACAGGCAGCGAACACTGCCTGTCAGACCCCGCAGTAGCACGGCTGTCCGCCGTACTTCGACTACATACTACACCTCATGCTCGCGATCTAACGTAGGTTGCTCTCGTGGTTGTGGATCACGTACGATACGAGTGCTTATACGACTCGGACTCCAGGAGATGTCACACTTTGATACGCACTTCCTCAAAGACGGGCACTTCTCCGTAGCTACGGTTAAAAAGTACAGAAACTATGACCCTCTGGAGAAGGTCGATCGTCTCTAGGCTCGCATGGTTTCCAATAGCCGTCACTTTGGACTCTATGACGGGACTCTGGCGTGCAAGTTGTGAATTGCTTGTAAATAGGGGGAACAGAGGGTCGAAGTGAACTATAGGGTATGTTCGTCTTCACTTTCTCGACTGATGACTTTGGCTAACGCTACTTTCCAGGAGCATCACGCACCTGTGATACTCTTCAATTTTCCTATCCCAATCAGTGCGCAAAACAGCCTTCATCGCTCTCCTCACGATTTCTCGGTTTAGCTCGTGCTCGATAGGACTCACGGCTCGTCAAGAGCAGCGGAGGAGGGGCGCAAGGGTAGACGTTGAATGATGCTAGAGCCGGATGTTGGTAGAAGGGAATGCAGTAGGACCGGATTATGAGGACAACGTACGTCCACAAATATTCAAATCATCAACCTCATTCACATCTTTCCACATAGCCACTCACGTTCTCGTGCATGTACCCTTCGCCCAACCCATCCGCTCCCAACAATCCACGTTCGCCTTATCAAAAACCGTGAGCTGTTGTGCTCGGACCATGTGACGTATAGGTTTGGGAAGGGACTGGTGCCTGAGGTATGTAGGTTGAATGTGGGGAGTATGGTTGCTATTATGGATATTTATGCTAGGTTCGTCGTTTCTTCCTTCTTTCCCCCCTCGTCTTGCTATCTTCCTTACCCTCCTTCCTTCTCCTCCCCTAACACACTCGTACCCTCTTCCCTTTTTCCCCGTCGTCTCACATATACTAACGCCCACCCAGTCAACTAGCAGAGCAATACGGCTCAGACGCAGCTTCGGAAGATATATCCCGCTCGCGGTCCAATCTCAACCTCAACTCTGTGCAGAGCATGCCGTACTAGCCAGAATGATTTGGTGCGCAGGACGGCACTTGAGAGTGCGGTGTTAGTTGTGCCCCTATTCCGTTCGGAATTTCACGTTTCTTGTGGATCTAGGTCGTGAACGGGTATATAGAGTTATATTATGATATGTGGGTTGCGGAGAGAGGATCGCTACTATTCAGGTATGTTCGTTTCTTGATACTTCGTAGTATGCCTGACGAAAGCTCTACATCAAGTCCACGAAGGTAGATATGTGCGTAGCTGGGGTCGATTATACGAAGGATTGGCATATGCGAACGAGGAAGGGCCATATGCAATGGGAGATATTGTCGGCGCTGACTCGGAGCATGTACCGATCCCATAATGTACATACGAATACTATCCGATCCTAAAGTGTCGATGCGCAAAGGAGCTCCACGAGGGATACTACTCCTCGTGAACCTCTAACCATCTTCCATTCACTCCGAAGAAAGGTCACACAAGTTGTTCTTCTTTCGTGATCCTTATGTACTACATGCAGAAGCGTGCATTCAGAATAGATGAACATGTGGCATGAGTGCTGTGAGGTGTCAACGTCATTCTAAAATAAGACGACGTCAATGCGGACAAAGAGCGTGGGCAGGGATGTATTTATAAAAAGGCCCACGGCTTCGATGCTTTCTTTCCTCCCGTCCATCATCCACTGACGAGCTTCAGCTGCAACCAGCCTCAGAGCCCCAGAACAGATTTTGACTTCGTTGATTATTCCAAGTATACCTGAAAACATGTCTTACTTCGAAAGAGCAAAGAACTTCAGTATAAGGAACAGTGTATTTGCCGAAAAAATCACTGTCCATATGCCTAATACGTGTATGTAACATGTTCTGGTTCTTCTTTTTCACAATATTTTATTCTGGCTCTAGACCTCGAGAAGATGATTACGGGGTTCGATACCCGGAACGTAGGTTTCTAAAATAGTGGATATCATCCCTCACACATACGTCTTAATAGTTTCGACGCATCCGTTGGGGGGACATAGAACTCATAGAGCCTATAAATTCCAATCGTGCCGTCAGGAACCACGCGAATGGTTACATCGACTACGTAGCAAATGTTTTCAAAGCAAACGAGAAGAAAGTAGTGCGTGTCTACAAAGGAGGAGATTTAAGTGAAGTGAGATTTTGTCTGCAGTCTCATACTAAATGTTACTAATTGAAAGAAAGAAACTTAAGAGGCTAAGAGTAGAGATGGATTTTATGTCAAGGTTACGGTAAGGAGGTGGAGATTGGTTTGTTTGCATATTATAAATGGCATACTGGATTCCAGGGATCACAGGATTACGCAAGTCTTTGGTCTATATATATCAGGCAATGCTGTTGGTATTGTATTTCATGGTGCTGGTAAATCTATGTTCTTCAACCTTCGAAATTAATCAGATTTCTGACTAAATATCAGACATATACCACAATTATAGAGATCATGTACTTCCAGAACAATCTCTTCAATATGCACTGTTCACCATGGACTATGTGAGTTATGTATATTCATAATGTCCAATTAAAACTAACTGTGTTCAGACTGCAGATTATATGGTGATCAACTGCCTTCAACTTGTGTCTTGAATAAATCTTTATGTTATTTATGTTATAGGAAACCCTGAAATACTTCGAGAGCCAACTGCAATTACAAAGAATAGCACAGCTTAATGAAGCTGTGACAAATCTTTACCAAACAGTATTTCAGAATGACAGCAACAATCATTGCTATCAAATTGACTTCCATTTAAATTCCAATGGAAAAATCCGAGCTATATTATCGGTAATGTCTTCAGCAATCAAGCCATTGCACATAGTCCATTTAAACAGTTTTGTAGTCCAGCACACCCAGATTTAGAGTGCATGAATTTCGTAAAATGTATGCTTCAGGGATTAGATCCGGGTCAAATCAATCTGGAACCCCACCTAATCTAACCGAGTCACTAATCATTATCAATAAATGCTTGCTTCAACCATACTTGCATGTATTTCAACTCATATCTGCATGGCATTCAGCACTACAGGAGATGAAAGAAACAGAAGAACCACTGTTTGATTGGTCCCGATATGCCTTAATTGGCTGTCTCGTCATTGTAGTGCCGCCGAAGACAAGGCTGGCCCCGTCGAACATGCATTTGGAACAATATTACACTGAAGATACTGTGATTTTCATCAAAAAAGTCAGACCAAGCTTTAAGCTACATTTTGGAGGTTATCGTTCACTTCATCCAAATGATATGTTAGTGATCAGTAAAAGGTTGGGTCACAATTCAGAAGAATTTACATGGTTAACTACATTATCACCATTTCAAATTAAGACTAATTGTTCATGTAGCATCAAGTTTAATATAAAGGAGATGGAAACCTCGAACATAACTCAGATTGAATTTAGTGATTCCTGCATCATCGATGATGAGACTGTGCGCTGCTTTCTTGCCCAAGTCCCAACAATCAGATGGTGGAAAAATACTATGCCAAATAAATATTATACTCCATTAAATCTTGGTATAGGTCAGAGAGTCTACAGGATATAATGCAGGATATACTGACATAATATTTTTAGTATCAAAGGTGGATATCACAGTTAGAATTAACATTAACCACAATCTACTGGCTAAATATATTGAAGACACCCCACAAGCATATATATATCTATCTCTCTCCACTCCTATCATTGATGATTTAGATGGCAAGGTTTATCCACCCTCTGCTACTTGGTTACTAGATGAAAGTGGAGAAAGACAACTCTCAGAAGGTATAATATCACTGAAGGGGTTTTCTGTCTCAATATCATTCCAATCATCTACAACTTATTGGGATAACTACCACTATGATGCACTCGATGATCTCTACAATATGTGTGGCTTAACACCTTCTGGTGTATGTCAACTACTTGGAATGCCTGAATACAAATGTATTAAGCAAGGTATGTTGTTCTGTCTTTCTCGTACGCCATAGCATTTGCTTAGTATACAGATCACCTGTCATACATGGAGGAGATGAATCTCAGCTGCTTAGTGACCGAGTACGAGATTAAAAGGCTTAAAAATACACTATATGGTGACTGGGACAGAGAAAAATTCACAATCCAGTTTGGACATCCAAATATTTCATCTCTTGCTTGGATTGGAGTATCCATTCTGGAAGACTGCAAGGGTATTGAAGGAACTTGGCACCAGACGAAATGTGCTGGCCAAAGGTATGACTGTCGTCAGGCCATGTTGGAGAAGAGATTAAAAGAAGGATATTGGGGGTGGATTGAAACCCAGATGAAGGATGACTGGGAAGAAGTTTCACTCAATGATATAAATGAAGATCTTTTGACTTCTGGTGGGATCGATACCAGTGACCATATGACCTACCTGGTATTGGATGATGATTCCGATCGATTTAAGGTGTTGTAAACCAAGATGATACATGGAATCAGAGCATTGAGAATATATGGAAGTTATGCTTTACTTGATGCGATATGTCTATTATAACACTTGATAGTATCTTGTTCTATTTAATACATTTGTATCAAAACTGGAAGCAGATATTTTAACATCGGAAGCCTCAGGGATAGTTGACAGGTATGTTGTAGACTAACTGCGGGCCATAATAACTGTTACTTTCCTTTAAGAGATTGGTAAGGATATATACACTTGGTACATGGTCCGAAATGTGTCGACCAGGTTGCAAAAAGTAAAATGTGGAGAAGACATTCGACCTGCCCAATCCTGAAGTAGACAGATGTCACTAACCACGGTATTGAGAGCGAGGGGAGGCCACAGCCATCAATACAGGAGCAGACCTACCAGAGCAACTCTTCACGAATATTGCTACCAACACGAAGCAGATAGCATAGGTTAGCAAGCCTCTTTCATAGCCAACATGATTCTGAACAACCCTCGGAGGCAAACCCCATCACTCACGAAGTCCATATACTATGCCAACACAAGCGTCAAATGTCGAGAAATCAATGTTTGTACGCAAGCCAGCCCTTGATTTGGTCCAGGTTATTTGGCTGTGTTGTAGAGATGGAAGGTGTCCGATTGTACTAGTGAGCGAGGCTGACTTGAAGACTGGTCGTGTATTGAGGTTCCATGTGTCATGTTGTGTTCGAGAGTACACTGATATCAGGCTGAGAGAGGATGCCAGAGAAAGACAGATTGGTTGGCAGTGGTGCTAGTGAGCATGAGTGTCTGTAAGTTTTGTCAGTCCTCGTGGAAAGAAGATGGAAAACAAGTGTATGTTACACTCTCCCACAACTCTCAATGGACTCTCAGTGAACTCTCCGAATTCTCAACAAACTCTCAGTGGACTCTCAGAGGTATTCACTGAGAGTTTGTTGAGATTTCAAGGAGAGCTGTATGAGAGTCCTTAGAGAGTTTCACTGTGATTGTTTGGTGAGAGTCAGTGAGAGTCCATTGAGATGTTCAGAGAGTTCACTGAGAGTTGTTGTGATTCAAGTGAGAGTTCACCGCGAGTTCAATGAGAGTCCTTCGAGAGTTTGATGTACCTAATTCTCTTCAAGTACATAATACTACCTCAGCCAGGTAAGCTCTCACTGAACTCTCAGTCAACTCTCGCCAACACTTATTTATTCAAATATAATTCTACATAAATACATATTCTCCTATATAAAACTTGTGCATAAAAGCGATATAAGTGCCAAATGTAGATAGGTACGCGAGACGAGGATGGGAAGGGTGCCACTGCAAGGAATAATGTGCCCGAGCGAAGGGATGGAGATGTGCGTGCGAGGCGTTGAAGACCCTTGCATCATTAACCCCAGTGAAAAGTCGGTCTAGTGATATCACCGTTAGTCTAGCACCATCAAGGGCCTAGATTTGACTTGATACACATATAAAAATGAGAATACCTAGATTTTTTTCTAGTGACATCTAAATATTTCTAGCGCAGTATATGACCGGAAAAATATCTCTAGACACATATAGTGATGTCTAGCAGCATCCTATCTTCAACAAATAAAGGGATTTCTATATTTCTATAGCTTATAGTGTATTCTGTATATGCAGGCATTTCGAAGATTTGATAAAAACATATATTTCAGAACTATCTAATGATATATGCATATACTACAATGTTGTCTACTGGGTACTCTACCATGCTATACTCATACTATAAGCCCTACATATACCTACATTGAGTATTGGTTGCGTGCCGATGATCAAAAGTGCAGTTATGCCAATGGCCCACAGTTGCCTGCCACTGAAACCAAATCAGGACGAATTTTAAATAGTAATAAAGTCCTGGAGACTTATATCGACATGTGGAGGAAAGAAGAATCTTGTAGTAGCTTCGGGCGAACAGATAGAAGCATATTCAACCTGATACAGCACAGACATCTAGGTCGACAGCATAGACCACATGTGAGATAGAAAGCCCAACAAGAATAGTAAACAAGAATAGTAAACAAAAATCCACCTGCCATCTATTGACACTGTTAACCCATGCATGCTGGGCTGCACATGCCGTATGAAGTAAACATTCTACAGTGAGATAAATTGTCACCATGCACACATAAGTAGTAGGAAGGTGAGTAACAAAGTACTTACCACCGCACCACTATACCATGCCTAGAAGTCCAATGTGCACCACATGCACCAAGCTGGTGTGTATGGTAGCCAATGCTGGTGTTGTCATCGTTGTTGTCAAGGGGAACAATATGGGTTGTGCTCATCAGGACCGGAGATGAAGGAAGTAGTTTCAGAAGGAAGGTTGAATGTGAAGTAATGGGAAGTGGTAAAATACAGTGGGATCATGGTGGGAGCAAAATGGGAGACAGAAAGGAAGGGCAAAGGTAGAATTTTTACTAAGTGCCACACTTATTAGGGGACACAAAATGATGAACTTACATGAATTTGAACATTTTCCTTGGTTTTTCCCATTCATCTTCTTTCTCTCATTTTCCCTCAACAGCACTAGAGAGCACTAGATTTGCTCAATACATGTGGCAGACGTCTCGTCAAGGGATTTCACTATTTCAAGCATAGGTTGCTGCCAAGCATTCATTTCGGGACCCACCTTGATCAAACCTTGATGGTACTAGAAGAAATATAGAAACCTAAAGAAATCAATACAACACTAGATTAGACTATATATGCCTAGATGGGTTTTTCACTGGGCATTAACATTGAGCATGAGCTGTGTTGAAATCATTAGCATCGAGGTTAGTGGCATGGCATGGGTATAGATGGGCAATGCTGCTTATGTGGGAACGTCAACCTTCTCTCCCCTCCCCTCATCGTCGCTTCCCCCTCCCATCATCATGCTCCTCCCTCCCTCCACTCAACTTGGTACACCCTCCATATCAACATCCTTGACAACCAACCCTCAGCATGACAACCAATGGCCACGTCACCTGCCAACACCAGCACCAGTCGGAGACACCCAGAACCCTGCATTCAAGACGATGGAGTGATTTGTGGAAGAATAGGGGGTGAAAAGACATGGTAAGTATGTAGTGGTCTTTTTCTTACTTTGTTAATACTGATATACAGCCTAAAACTTCAGCACACCTCCACAGCTACCAACTTTCTTGAACCTCGCGCGCAGCACAACCCTCCACATGCCCCTCACTAACCCATCCCACAGTGTTGTCAAGCATGTCAACTATGACACTTTATCCCCCCAACATGCCCCTCAAGTTCATCTTGCCACGTCATCAATCTCAATGACAGCAAGCACACCCCCACATCATGCACGCAGAGTCTATGCTGCCGCCACTGCCAATTGTTTCAAAAGCACAGCCACCACATCGCCTCTTATCGCCACATGTGTGTGTCCTGTGTGCTGCTCTCGTCTCATGCTTCCCCTGCCACTCGCTGTCCCTGCCTCTCGTGTCCTGTGCTCTGCTCCCATCTCCTTTGCCCTCCCTCCTGCTGCTCCCATCTCCCGTCTCCTGCTGCTCTCGCCTCCTGTCTCCCGGTGCCCTGCCACTCGGTGCCTTCACTCCTGCTGCTCCTGTCTCCCAGCTCTCGTGCCCTATGAGTGTTTGATGTCCTGCCCACTGTTAACATCTCCCCCTGCTTCTGTCTCCTGCCCCTCGTGTCCTGTGTTCAGCTTCCGCTCCTACTGCTTCTGTCGACTGCATATTATGTTCCACACACTCCTCCCATCTCCCACTTCCCCTTTCTCCAGTGTCTAGTGTCCCTCCCACTGCTCCTGTCTCCCACTGCCTCTTTCTCCTGCATCTCGTGTCCCACCCACCTCTCGTGTCCCCCATGCCTCCTGTGTCCCACCTACTGCTCCTGTCTCTCGCTGCCTGTTTTTTGCCCTGAGTCCACCCTGACCTTACCTACATGCCTCCTTTCCCTTAATATACATACATATGTTTGTGAATTGCATTGTAGTTACAAGCAATGCATGTGAATTTCACCTGTAACATTGCACATGAATTGCATATGAATTGCACCTAAGTTATAAAAATTTCACTTGGATTACACCTAAGGTCCCCCAATTTCATGATAAATCTTGAATTGCACTTGATGTAAATTGCATGTGCAATGCATGTCAATTCATGTGTATTACATGTGGAAATTTTGTAAATACTAGCTACTATGTGAAATGCATGAGCAATGCACATGGAATTCACCATTGCATGTGCAGTGCATGCACAACACATGTGTAAGGTAAGGGCAGTGACAAGTACTGGTGGCGGCGGGGGCAGTTGGCGGTGGTGTTGAGAGCACTGGACATGCACGGATGGCGGGTCATGATGTTGAACTGGGTGGATGTCACCAGTCCCTGATGTTGTCCACATTGAGGAGGAGGGAAAGGTTGTTTGAGGCATCAGATGTGTGTTGGCTAAGTGGGTGGGCATCAATGATGTGGCAGGAGCGCAGTACGGGCCCAGTGATGTTGATGTGGTGGAGACACACAGAAGGTGCGACAGTGGTAAGTGGGCAACAAGAGCAGTAGATCAAAGAGGTGAGAAGAGGAGGATGCATAAGGGAGAGGCAAGAAAGCGGCGGCATCCACGACGACGATGGAGAGGGGAATGATGGTGGTAGTGAAGAGAGGAGGGTTACCCGATGTCGTTGAGAGTTGTAACACGCCTCAGTCACATATGTGTGACTTACTGATCCGATCGGAGTCATTGGACTGGCCAGCGGCATACTGTAAGCTCAGTTCATTGCTATACCAAAGTACTTACCTCTTGATAGACTCTCAGCAAACTCTCAGTGAGGTGAGAGTCCATTGAGACTTCAGTGAGTGTTGCTGAGAGTTGAAAAAATTGAAAGTCTCATCCAGCTCTCGGTAAACTCTCACCAAACTCTCTTAGATCCAGCTCAACTCTCACTGGAGTCTCACTGACATCTCAAAATTCTTAGCGGACTCTCATCGGACTCGCACTGAACTCGAAAACAAAAAAATGGCGGAAAGTGAAGTTGAAGAGGATAGAGAAATGATAGCGAGACAAACCGACGAAAATGGAGGAAGGTAGAGAAAGGAGGAAGAAAGGAAGAAAGGAGTAGAATGAATGGGTGAACAAAATACTGTAACGAACAGAGGAAGGAAATAGAAGAAAGATGGTTATGGGGTAAGTCGAATGGAGTAAAGGACAAGTATAAAGAAGCAAACAATGCGATCATTAGGAATGTCGGAACCCGAAAGCAAGGCCAGAAATGAGGGATAACGAGAAGTGTGAGAGTGGGACTGGGTAAACGAGTCACACTCGTCTGAAACCCCGAGTCCCACTGCCTCAGTCACACTGTTTTGTAGTTAGCACCTCCGATAACGGCCGGGTACATTCCCTTTGGGCCGGTTAGTCTGTCTTAAATAAGTAACCTAGCACGGTAATTACTTGCTCTCTGGCGATGTGTTCAAATTTCACACGACCTTCACGACTAAGTACGTGAATAAGTCACGTACTTAAGTCAGTAATTTGTCGCGCCAACTTCAGGCCCGTTGTTCCATAGTGTCCATTGTCCAAATTACAAATGTCAACTCCAGAAAGGACAATATAAGTACTTACTATATAGGCTATAGCACCGGGTACT
>JASFCZ010000186.1:0-13693 GCA_036937155.1 Cyathus pygmaeus
GCTGCTTGTATGAGTTTAGCTAGATATGAGTTGACGTCTGGAGGTGGAGATACGAGATGGTCGGAGGAGGTGGATCGCTTTAAACCTGTTGCGATCAAACTTGCTTTGGCGCAGGATGGATGTTTTAGCAAACATGCTTGGGATCACTAGAGTGCAACCAATACAGTTGTCAGTCTTTCTTAATTGGTACTCTGTCGACATTGGCCTCATAATATTCATGTGTTATAATATGGACAGCAGATAGCAAATTGAAAAACAGTAATAATAGTAGGTATATGTACAGATATAGGTATTGTCTAGCATGAATGATAATGGGAGAGAAAGAAAAGTAGCGACGACGCGATTCAGACTATTCAGACTTCCGGGATTTCTTCCGGGATTTCACATCTGTCACCGAAGACCGTCTCTTCAGACTCTGTACAGTCCTCAAAGGACCTGCAGCTACCGACGGAAGAGCTCCAGTACGTTTAGAGCTAATGTCCTTACGAATCGCAACGACACGAGCAGATCGACGGACAGGCGAATTACTAGCGTCTTCGTTGCTTAGGGGCGGTTCGGGAGCCATGCGCACTAGTTGATCCTGGGCCATGGCATACGTAGGGTTTACTGAGGCTTCATCCACAGCGGCGTGAATACTGGGTTCACTTCTAGAAGCAGCTGAAGCACGGGAAGCCGTGACTTGATGAGAGCTGACTGACATATCAGTGCCCTTACCCCAACCTGCACAATTGAAAGGGAGGCTGACATCATCTGTAGGCCAACCAGTCGTGTCAATCGCCTTCAGCAGAGCGCCGACGAAAGCTGGGTGCGTAGCAACGTTATCCTTCTCAATATATCAAAGGTATATTATCTTCCGCAGATCCTCCAGCAGGGCAGTCAAGGGTCCATTGTTGTAAATGCCGAAAGGACACTCTTCGCCTGGCGACATAATCCACGATCGCTTATGCCCCTTTGCCTCGCCCGCTTCGAAGTGGTCAAAGAGCATTGTACATGCCAAATCGCCATTTATATCATTGTGATCCGCGTGGCGAAGTAGAATCCACACCAAGACCCAGTAGAATGATTTAAGGTCATGGTGAGCCACATGACGGACAATCACGGGGGGCTTGGCTTTACTGTTCCTACTGACGCGGGGGTCCTTGCTGCGAGAAAGTTTGCTAAGTGATCTCTTGTTGGCCGTAGCTTGAGGAACTGCACTGTTTGCGAGCAGCTGGACCGCCATGAACTGAGGAGTACCTGTCAACTCCTTAAGCGAATCTTTCTGTTCATCGACATCCCACTGATCTCCTTTCTCTGCAAGTCCAAAATGACAAGTTACGAAAGTCGCGTAATCAAAATCGTGCAGGAATTCTTGTAGTTTCCCAGACACGTTTGCAGCGAGCAAATTGCCAAAACTGATATCCCTGTGAAGGACGCCACACGCTCGGGCAATGAAATGACCTATCAAAAGTAAGGCATAAATGAATACGATAACAAGAAGGCAAGGAACCATGACTCACCCACAACAGCATCTCTCAAGACAGTCACCAGGTCCTTAGTAGTCGGGAACTCCGTTAGCAACCGTCTAACAGGCCCAGTCAACATCCTTCCCCTCGTCCTCTCCACCCTATCATCATTCTTCTCAATACGGCCTGTAACCGTTGCATGTCCCCTGTCTCCGTCGTCCGCCGATCCGTCCACAGTCGATAGGTCGACATACCCATAGTATTCCGCCAGCCCAGGGATCCAACTTGGATTCGTCTTCAGCTCGGGGTATATTTCCTTTACCTATTTGAACTCCTCCTTGCCACTTAAGTCCTTGTATCGATCCTGAATACGCTCGTAGAACACTGACTCGAGTACACGGCCGCGGTGGTGCCATGCATCTTTTAAGACGAACACGTGGAAACCGCAATTTGGGACCTTGACTAGGATGCGGGTGACGTAGGTTGCGCGGGAGAAGAGACCGGAGGATTTGTAGAGAGGGGCGCCGAAGGTGAGGCCGTATACATCGTCTATTGAAGAAAGTTTCAGTAAGGTGGAAGAGCATAAGGGTTGAAATACACACAGTATCCTAAGGTTGGAGCTTTGGCCATATCAAACCCTTCGACAGTGGAGATATCGTCGTCGTCGTCATCATCTTCACTACCACTAGCAGGCGCTACCGTAAGCTTCTCAATAGCCTTGAGCTTTAAGCGAACTTGGACCCATCGGTAATCGAATTTGTCAACCTTGAAGCTAGGATCCCACCGATGAATCCGTGCTTGCATGACATTGACTTGCACTGATGTAGGGAGTCGAATAGTATCATCCGAGCCAACGACGGTATTCGGTATTCCATGTCTGGGATTAACCAATCTCCAAAGGAAGTTCCTAAAGATATCGGGTTTCTCAAGGTAGTCAAACCCACAAGAAACACATCCAGAACAGTCAAACCGATATATGCGCATCTGACTCTGCTCGCAGTACAAGCCAATTACGAAGACATAACCACTTGACGATGTGAAAAGGAGGTTCTGACCGTTCTTCATGAGCTGCGCGATCGTTGCAATGTTGTCGTCGTTTCGAGCCACTTTCCCTGTTGTTGAATCCATAGGATCGGTTTTATCTTCACGTCGATGGTAAAAGCATATTGGTGGTACCCCGTTGTTGAGTTTAACACAGGAGCAGGTAGGCCCAAGGGGGGTTCAGAAATTTAATTATACACCGGGGGTCGGAATATTTTCTAAGCCAACTTTTGCACCCTACCTATCTATTTGCCCGACTATATGACGTCATATATTTGATATATATAGTAATATGTTCCCGCGGTACACAGCGTGATCAACAACTGAGCGAGCAAGTCTGTATAATACAGTGTATACAATCTTCATTCCTCCATTCAACCTCCACTAGCCTTCCACGACCGCCAACTTCTGCTTCCTAAGTACTGTTTTTTCTGACACACTCTGACTTCCTCCTAAGCTAGCTAATGTCAATTAGATAACTCATACTGCCTTTCCCCGTTCTCCAGACTACAACTCTTACATGTCCAGGTATTTGATGTATGAGTCATTTCAGCAAATGTTAGATGAACCTGGGCTAAGGTCTTAGGTTATTATTGTGTGATTACATGTATCCACTTTACACCATGGCACTAATACATCTGGTTTCACAGTCATCTTTCCTACATTTGATAAGACTGTCTATACTATTGACATCACCCAGGTCATTGACTAGCATCTCAAGTCTCCCCACAGTCGCAGTGGTAATTAATTGCTCGATGTTTAAGATGTCGACCAGTGCGTGACTGGTTCACATTAATTTAGTGATGGTTATACAGATTCTGAATGTGAGACTGATGAAGGGAGTAGGACTAACAACTTGGTATGGATATCCCCCATTCATCAGTAAATCTGCAGCCGCATTCTCACGTCTTTTGATGACTTTTAAAGTCCGGAATGATGGCAAAGGCACGAAAGTGATCAATGCAAATTGATCTTGCTAACGATAGGTCCATTGCATTTAAAGCCGAACCGATCATTTGAAAGACAGATTGATCTTTCATTGCACCCCGAATGCTCATAAATGCCGAATCGTCTTTCACAAAGTCAACATGAATGACGGCAAAAGCAGTCAAATGCTCTTTTAGATTGTTGTTACTACCACTCAATAGCAGCATAAAAGACAGTAAAGGCTGTTTATATTCCATGTAAACGCCTAATTAATGTAATTGTAACTACATGAATAGAAGTGCCTCATCCCCGGAGTCATCATCTCCAGAGTCGACAATTTGAACATCCCCCTCTGATAGCCTGCTACTACTATCCTTACCCCTACCCTTTGACTTTGATCTCAAGCAATCCTCAGCCCCATCAATGATCGCCTCCCACTCTGTGTCCTCTAACGCGTCAATCCTGACATCCCAGAGGGAAGCACGCTTCTTGAGGACGTCATTCCCGGCCTTATCGCGCTCGTAATAATCGTCGAAATTCTTGCTCGAGAATTCGGTTGCTTCTTCATTACGGCCCTTAGGAATGTTGACAATGCCGGTGCGCGAGAAGGAAAGAATTCGCAGCACCTGTCATCAAAGTTTCAGAGAATGTATGAAGCGAAAACAAGCAAAGGATAAGACATACCGCTTGTATTGACATGACCAGTGCACCACGAGGCCTGTCATGATAATCACCCTTCGACTTATCCATCAAATCGAAGTGCCTCGCAAGCGTCCTAAGCACCAAAGCCCCATGGAAAATTTTCTGGAGGAAAACTAAGCATAAATCAGATCATCGGAAGAAGCAACTCACCGTATATTCACGTTCCTTCTTCGGCTTCTGATCCCACCCCCTAGCGTACGCCGACTCAAACAAGAAAGGGAGTAATTTGATGCGCAGCTTTGAGGGGTCAACAGCATCACCAAGCATGACGCCAACAAAAGCTGCACGGTCCTCCTGCCTGAGGAGGTAAAGCGCATCCCATACGTCTTCAAGGGCCTTTTGAGCAGCAATATTGAACCCTTTGATCCAGTTGTTGTTTATATCACGTCGAACCTAAAGAGATTATCGTAAGCATTGTTCAAACGTTACAGAAAAAATGGCATACCACGAAGTCAACCACCTTGAAAAGCCTTTCGGGCTCCTTGACTGAGATGGGGAACTGGGGGAACACGAAGTTCCAGACCTCGCAAACCTCCTTCTCCGATATCACCTTCCAAGCCTTGTTCCCCCCAAGGATGTCGTACACCGTAGTCATAACGTGCTTGCGGTATCCAATAACTGTTCCGTCAGGGAGATCGTCATGACAAGGCCGCTTACGCTGTGATCCTGGTGTATGATCTCTGACAGGGCGCCTGGGTGGGGGAAGATGAAGTGTTTCCGCTTTGACAATAGATACCTGGAACGACATCCATGCAGCCTCAGTAGTGATCCATGTATTAATAAAAAAGACTTACCTGTTTCCTGTACGAGGAAGCAGATGGATAGCTGGGAGCGGCGAGGTGTTCGACTTCCTCATCATCTGATGGGAATCCTCCTAGCTCATTAATCTCAATCCTATCTTGGTCGTCGGGAATAGCTTTTGTAGCACGTTTCACTGGCGGAGGATGGAAAATAGTGCTCTGTTTGGACCGAACAGCTTGGACACCAGTTGGGATATTTGAAGCCTTGAGTCGTTTTGGAGGTCTGAAAAGTGAGAAGCAGGCAGTAATAGGGAGGAAAGCGGAAAGGGTAAGACGAACACAAGTGGAAAGGATAAGACAAATACAAGATCAGCCATGAGGAAGTGAAACGAACATGAGGGAAGAGAAGTGGAAAGTAAAAAAAATGGATTGATCGGAGAAAAGCGGTGAGTTCAAACAGATGCAAAAGATAAGATAACGTGACTTGCCTCGAATTCTGACCCACTGAGGCCACTGGTGGCACGCTGCGCTTAACCATGCCGGCGGTGGGCTCCCTGTACGACTTGATCTCCTCCCTCATTAGCTCCCCTTTCTTTCGACTGGACTTCGACTTGCTGTTCGAGATCCTAGTATCGTCCTCATCATTGTCAAGCTCGATATCTTCGCCTTGAAAGGCCTCGTCGCCAGTATCAGCCTCAATGTAGTCCGACTCCTCATCAGGTTGAGTATTAGCATCAAGGCCGTCGGTATCTGAAACTGTGGTGAGTATTGTAGAAATGTGTATGAACCAATGCTCACTTTCGGTTAGACCATCATCTAGGAGATCGTCTCCTACAGCAAGTTCAGGACCACTGGCTACATTACAAAGTCGAACAGGTTAGTAAAGCCTAATCAATCGAAACTTGAAAGATGTCAACTCACCATCTGAAGCATCATCTAGCCCTTGAGAGTCAGGAACAGGCTCAGCAGCCTTTCCAGCCCGTGAACGTGTAGCCCGAGTAATGGTTACACTATCCTTGGGGTGATTAACTTCATTGTGAGTGCGCTGAGTCCTGCTCCTAGAAGTATGCTCAACTTGAGCAGCCTTTTGCTTTGCCTCTGCCTGAGCACTAGTCTTCGCATCCTTTTCGGCTTTCTTCGCACTCCTTTCTGCCTGGACAGTACTCGAAGAACGGCGGCCTCGTGTAGCATCCAAAACAACCCTGCCGGGGTGAGCAGTCCTGTTCGCAGTTCGGGTCGAGTACATCGTCGAAGAGTTTGAGGTGAAGGCTAGGGGTGATTGAAGCACTGAAAGGAAGGGGACAAAGGAGAAGAGACGTTAAAAGCAAAAGGAACTGAGTTGGAGTCAGGAGCGGATGAAGATCGAAAAAAAAAATCGTGCGTAAAGATATTCCGTCAGCAATTTCTTTAGTCTGTACCGTCCGATGCTGACACAAAGGCTTACAGCTGCTAGACTTCCTTCAAGCTTCCTCAAGCATGCCCGCCCAGTATCCCTGTCCGTTTGCACAGTGCCCAAAGTCTTGCAAGAATCCTCGTGGTCTTACCCAGCACCGGAAAGCTTGCCACTTCAACCCTGCTAACATCTACAATAAGTTTGCACCGACAATACCGCCGCCAGTGCCCGTGCAAGATCATCCACTCCCACCACTGCCAGACTTCGAAGATCTGCCGCATGCGCCGTCACCTGAACCCCATGATCAGCCGCCACCTCCGCCAATTCCAGATATTGTCCCAGAAGAACAGCCTGGAGGATGGAAACGAGTGGGAAAGACAGGAGTGTATGCCAGGAATCACCCTTACCTCGACGGTATGTGCTCTAAACTGAACTTTCTCCTGCACTATTCTCACTTTCCATTAGGGACTCCATGCAATGAAGAGGGCGATGATCTGGAAGCTGGTACAGATCCAGCCCCACTCGACCCGCATCCGGAGCTTCAAGAAGATCCTTGCTTTCCATTTGAGAGTGTAGAGGAATTCCGGCTCGCTGAGTTTCTTTTCAAGGACGCGCAGCTCTCAGCCGGGAAGATCGACACGCTGACTGACATATGGTCTTGCTTCAATGCTCAGGCTTCTGCTGGCGACAATGCAATGGACTCCGAGCCTGTCCCACCACCGTTCGACAACTCCAGTGCTGTTTATTCCCAAATCGATTCCATACCTCTAGGCGACATTCCGTGGGAGGCTTTCACGATAAGCTATGAAGGGGAGCAACCAGCTGATGCACCACCGTGGATGAACAAGCAATTTGAGGTGTGGTATCGCGACCCGAAGGAGGTCCTTGAGGCGCAGCTTAGGAATCCCTGCTTTGCAAGCGAAATTGACTGGGCACCTAAACAGCTTCAGGGAAAAGATCAGGAGCGTGTGTATAGCGATTTCATGTCTGGTAACTGGGCATGGGAGCAAGCGGTATGTACTAGTACTTATTCTATCCTCTCCCCCTAAGTCAACTTACAACATCAAATTCCAGGATGAGCTCGCCAAAGACCCTGAGACACATGGAGCTATGTTCGCTCCTATTGTCCTGGGAAGTGACAAGACCACTGTGTCCGTTGGAACTGGCCAAAATGAGTACTATCCTCTCTATGCATCGCTCGGCAATGTTCAAAATCATGTGCGGAGAGCTCATCGTGATGCCGTTGCTGTTGTTGGATTTCTTGCGATTCCTAAAAGTAAGTCCAAAGGAATATCTGTCTATTACACGTATCGAAGCTGAACTATCATATCTCAGCGGAAAGGGAACATGACGACAGCCCAGCATTCCGCAAGTTCCGTCGGCAGCTCTTTCATGCTTCTCTTGAACGCATTTTGGAGTCATTCAAAACCGGGATGAGTATGCCGTATGTCACTCGATGCGCAGATGGACATTTTCGAAGGGTAGTTTGGGGTATCGGGCCGTACATCGCAGACTATCCTGAACAGTGTTTGTTGGCGTGCATTGTCTCTGGATGGTGTCCAAAGTGTGTTTTTCAACGATTCTCCCAAATTCTCCTAGACAGTTTCTTATCCCTGATTCGCTACTAGATGTATTTCATACCGGGATGATCTTGATAACGAAGAAGACTACACCACCCTTCGCAGTCATGAACATACAGAGTTAATATGGGATGCAAGTGGAGGCAATATACGCCATATGTGGGATGGGTATGGCATCCTTGGTGACATTGTGGTGCGTTGTCTCCTTCTCTCTGGACTTATGAGTTGTACTAACAAGTGAGCTGTTTAGCCCTTTACTGCCGCATTTGAGCGTGCCGATATTCATGAGCTGCTCGCTCCGGATCTTTTACATCAAATCATAAAGGGCACCTTTAAGGATCATCTTGTCGAATGGGTACTCGTGTATTTCAAGATCAAGCATCAACATGATACACATGAAGTCAATAGGTCTTTAGCTGAGTTAGATCGAAGGTAGTTAGTTATCTTGCACCCGTTGACACTCTCCCTAATGACTTGCTACAGGATTGCGGCAACATCTCCATTTCCAGGTCTTCGAAAGTTTCGGGAAGGAAGGAAATTCAAGCAGTGGACGGGGGACGATTCGAAGGCGCTCATGAAGGTATGTATGATTACTCTCTCCTGTTAAATGTATTTCTCAATGAGAATGCCAGGTGTTTCTGCCAGCAATCACCGGCCTTGTGCCACCGCAAATGGTGAAGGCCATACGTTCTTTCTTAGAGTTCTGTTATCTTGTTCGTAGGTCCCACATAACTGAAGACACCTTGCAAGCCATCGATCACGCTGTCGAGAGCTTCCATCAAGCACGTCAGATATTCATTCAGACTGGCATCCGTGAGAGCATCTCGCTACCTCGACAGCATGCTATGGTGCATTATCGACATCTGATTCAGCAGTTTGGGGCTCCCAATGGACTCTGTTCATCTATTACCGAATCTAAACATATCAAAGCTGTCAAGGAACCATGGCGGCGCTCAAGTCGGAATGAGCCCTTGGGGCAAATGTTACTCACGAATCAGAGGATTGATAAACTGAGCGCAATGCGTGTTCATCTTGAATCAACAGGCCTTCTTCTTCCATTAAACACGCGCAGCATTCGACCAGTACTTCGAAAGGAACCAGCTGACGTCGATAGCGAGGGAGAAGATGTGGATGGTGCTCAGGTTGGGGTTCCTACGTTTGGAGATGTGCGGCTGCCGGATCGAGCAAGTAAGTCCTTAAGTTTATGCATCAATACTCAAGCTAACACATATGAGTGTAGTTTCCCACTATCCTAGGCCACTCCACATGCTCAGCACTATGTTTGATATCCCTGATCTTGAAGATCATGTCCGCCGCTTCCTTCACGACCAGTTTGAGCCTAATGCCGCTATTATGGGGATGGACATGCACATCAATGACTGCCCGATTATCAGTCCGAACCTCAAAATCAGGTTATTCCACTCCGCCAGCTGCTTATTCCATGCCCCGAGCGACCTCTCCGGGATTGGTGGAATGCGTTGCGAGCTCATACGTGCAACACCGTCATGGCGTGGTGGCCCAGGCCGTCATGATTGTGTATTTATAGTAGAAGACGATGAGATTCAAGGCTTTACAGGGCTGCAAGTAGCGCAGGTCCAGATGTTCCTCTCATTTCGATATCGAGACCAGCTTTACGAGTGTGCTTTTGTTCGATGGTTCGAATGCTTGGGGGATGAGCCGTGCGAGGACACTGGTTTATGGAGGGTTAGGCCTCACCTAGTGGGCCATGGTCCCCAGCGCTCTCGTATGGTGTCAATTGTCCACATTGACGCTATCTTTCGTTTGGCACATTTGATAGGAATCTCAGGCGATCGTTTCACGCCTTATGGTCTCAAACCAGAGGAATCCCTGTCATCTTTCTCGTCATTCTATGTCAATAAGTATGCGGATTACACCGCTCATGAGACTGTATTCTGATGGCCACTACTTGAACATGATTACCGGTGAACATCTCTAGTATGTACTACCTCTCTCTCGTCAATTCAACACCTATCTTACTTTAGCCGCCAGTCTACCACCTAGAGATGACCTTTGACCACCCGCCTCACTCCGATATGCTCAGCCTGGATGCATCTGGCACTGGTGGGACTCAGCGTGGCACGCATTCCATGTATGCACAGAACGACCAGCTGGCACAGGTGGGACTCGCGCTATGTGCTGCGTGTGTGATCAACTGGCACGGGCAGGACTTGGGCCATGTGTTCCACGTATGACTGCCCACATCACTGTACGCTCAGTTCTTCTTGGTCGGAAGCCAGCTGGTGCTCGTGAGACTTCATGAGCACTCTACTATTTGGAGCGAGGGATTGGGATGGCTACAGAGGAGGGTACGCTGGCCAAAAAGGGCCAGTTGTCAATGCATTAGAGTGAAGGCAACTATTAAAGAAAGGACAAACAGGTGAACAAACTAATCCCCTCTCAACAACTCCGAGTCCTAGCTCCCTGCCAATCCATATACACTTTTGACGCCTCATGGACCCTAGTGATGTAGACCTGTAGTAGAGAACTTTCAATGCTATAACCATGAGCTCCCACTGCCCAGCGACACCTATGTGGAAGAGAGTCAGCATGATGGGCATTGAGTGACGTTAGGTCTTTGAAGGCAGTGGCCGTCAATGATTATTAGTACTCCACTGCCAGTGGTATTCAGGGCTGAGGGCGAAACATCATCGATACCTTAGTATAGTAGTTGATAACATGGCTGAGTTGCGGTAAAAGTTCTTGAAAGTGACTAATGATTTGAAGTTGACGTCGAAAGTTGCTGGCAGTCATGAAACGTCAGAAAGGTAAATGGTCAAGCAGAATGCAAGTCAAAGACGGATAAACGTGAAAGTGATTGATTGAAAGCGGAAGTCGGCACTAAAAGCAAATGCAGAAGTGATGTGGAAAAGCTGATGCCCCGAAAGCTGTGAGAATGCAGCTGCAGATTTACTGATGTTCTGAACCTACCTACACCTGTAAATTGGCTGTAACTTGTCACAACATCGCTGTCCGCTTCCTTGACAGTGTGAGGAGCACATGTGCCTTGATATCAGATGTTCCTAGTTGATGGCAGACAAAGATATAGTATAATTAGTTGACTCACCGGCATAATTAAATGCTATCTTAGTACTTCTTGATATCACTTGACAGATTTCCGTGGATGTTTTGTGAGATGGAAGACGATGTAAGATCATGTAACTAGTGCCAACACATGAAAATAGGTTTATTATGTGTAAAATAGTATGTTTTAGGTATGTTTTAAGATTAATTTGTACGACAGAAACCCTAAATTGAGTCCGAAAAAATGATGTCCAAAAATTTCTTAAGACCGGATCCGCTACCCTACCTATCTAGACACCCGGTAGCAAATTGATCTCGTGACACCCCCTTGGGTAGGCCTGGGTAAAAGCCTGAGATGTCAGGCCCGGTGAGATGGTCGGAATCAGTCAGCCCAGGAAACTTCCAGGAATGGGTGTCTTGGAAATTCGTCTTCTTTTCTGGCAGAAACGAAGCCTGGCTTTCGTTATATAGTTTGATCTGGCGGTGTATCAGATTGGTAGCAGAATGAAAACGTGAAAGAGAACTTACAATATGAGGGTAGGTAGGGGGTTCCTCGCCAGACCTAGGAATATGTTTGGCAAGATTCTTCAGCTTACACGCCAACTGCTGAGTCGGCTTGGGCTGGCCAATGCTTGATGGAACGTACTCTTTCAGATAATCTTCTATCTTGCCGCCGCGAGCATCGAATGCCTGGTGGTGTGCCTCGAACTGCGTGAATGATTCCGCGTTGGTTGCGCTACCAGAATTATAGTTGGCCTGAGAACCCATGTCGGAGTGTCGGGGAGTTGAATGAGATTCTGTCTGTGTTGCAATGTGCTCATGAACAGGTAGGATTTTGGTAGGATACCATTGCCAAATTAACTCCTTGAATTTATATTAACGCAGTAGAATAGTGTTGATACAATATGCTCAATATAGCTTATGACATCACAGAACTCTGTAGGACTCTGTAGTATAATTAGAAGTATATAATTAGCACGGATTCTGCAACAGTTTACTTAAGTAGAATACTTGAGTACATGCACAGACCAGTACTAGATTAGTACTTAGATATATTTATCTCTTCTGTAGTGTATATAAACCCTCTGTATTCTACGTCTATAATACAAGGAGTTCATCTACTTCTTACCCTAAGTCCTAAGCCTCAAGCTACCACTAAAGTGGGTACCTGTTCAGCTACTGCCTCTGTGCAGGCTGTGCTGTTTCTACAAATAGTAGAACTTGAGTTGAACAATGCAATGTTTTGAAATACTGAACATTATGGAATCAAAAATGAATTGTTCGTTTGTGGTCGCGACATCGCGTACTATTGTTTGGTTTCGGGGTGTTTGCAAACATCGTGTATGGCGATGGCAAGGGATGTTCCTTCAACTTCAACTTCAACTTCCTTGGGGTCTTGGAGACTTGGAGGCTATAAACGAATCCCGAACTTCAGCAAATCTAAAGGCTCAATGTAACGCAGAAATAAGTCTGTCACAACTATTTCTTTATTTCAACTAGGATGAGGATGTCTGCAGCCGATCTCTACTTCCTATCGCACTATGTATGTCTCCTTTTTTCCAAACTTTCCACTCCTGTTACCGTTGTTACGCACCCGCCGATGTATATCCCCGAATTCAGCCTTTAAGTTTCTCGAGCCTTCAAACTAGCTCTCAAATTCGGTCAATTCGGCATGTGGCTATTGGACATGTCTGTCAATCGCGAATCGAAGGCTTTGGGTCCATGCAGCTTTCTGCGGTAGAACCGTAACAATTCCGTAGTCCTGGACCCAACGAATCAGAACTTGCCCTTGGTTCCTACTTGCATCCACAAGTTTGATACATAAGAAGAAAGTATAATATGACCTGCGGCAAGCGGCTTTCATCGTTTACGGTGTAACAGGATAAACTTGTGAAGGGAATGGAAAGGGAGTTTATAACAGACGCTGAGGTTGGGCGCTGTAAAGTCGAAGGCTGAGTCCATCTATCTTGCTTCGACCTGAAACTTCCGTTCTTTATGGAATGAGAATTACTTCTGTTTGGCGTATGCTGCATGAGCAGAAGTATCTGAGTGCACGAGGAGCGCTTCTTAGGAGGTTATAAACGGTGCAAGCCTTTCTTACTAGTATAAAACTGCTCACGATTCCACCAGGCCACTTCACAGCAAAATGGCACACAAGATCATCTTCGTTGATACCACCCTCCTCCTTGACGACTGCCTCTCGCAGATTTATTCTGGGACAGTACGAGCGATCGCCGTCGACCTGGAAGGCGTCAACCTCTGCCGTGCGGGGCGAGTAGCCTTGGTACAAGTCGTCGTCGAGGGCTCAAATACGGTGTGGCTCGTAGATGTCACCACACTCGGCGCGGAGGCGTTTGATTACGTCGACCCACAAGGCCACACCTTGAAAGGTGTACTAGAATCCCCACACATCATGAAGGTCAGTCAGGTCATCGACAAATAAGCTCTAGCTGGTACTTACATCCCAATGAAAATAGGCCTTCTACGATGTCAGAAGCGACGCTGACGCTTTATACAATCTGTTTGGCGTCGATATGAAGAACATTTACGACGTCCAGCTTCTTGAAGTCGCGTGTCGCCGTTCTGCAAATATCAAAAACGTTAGATTCTTGATGGGGTTGGGAAAAAGTGTGGAGACATACCTTTCTATGCCGCAAACGTGGAAGGTTACGAAGGACGCAGGATTGAAAGCATTCCTTCCTGACCAAGGGGGTTCTTATGAAGCCTTCGAACACAGACCATTGGACCCGACGCTGGTTAGATATTGCGCACAGGACGTCACAGTACTATTCGACTTGCGGAACGAGCTGCAACGAAGGATTG
>JASFCZ010000187.1:0-13608 GCA_036937155.1 Cyathus pygmaeus
AAATGACATACCAACTAGAGATGTGAGGAATATCATGTATACATATTTGGAATCTCCTCTTCAAGGGCTTCAAAATGGTATAAGACACTCCAACTTTCATTTTAAAAGACTCAGCTCTCAAAAATGTTTTTAAGCAAATAACATACCAACCAGAGATGTGAGGAATATCATGTGTACATATTTGGAATCTCCTCTTCAAGGCCTTCCTAATGATATCAATTACTTATGAAGTTGTATTGCACTAGTAAAATAACTGTACAGTACTTTTGAAGACAATATGGTGATCAGTAGGTACTGGAAGGAGCAATACTACTATTGACTATCTCTGTAGCTCAGACAATACTTACATCTTTGGCTCAATTAGAGAATGTTGAAACAACTCCTGGTACATTTAAATATATTCTGTATCTATATGTACTACAATCTACAAGTATGAAAACATTGCAGAGAGTAGTTGTAACTTGTAACTTGTAAGATGATGTGTTTACCTTTGAGGCAATGTTCATATTACAAAAAGATACACAGTACTTAATGTTTAAGAAAGTTTAACAATCTGATTATAGTCAACATTAACATTTCTAAGACATTCTTTAGAGGTATCAGAGATGTATATATAAATATATGCCTGTGACTTGCCTATGTCCACTCATATACATGGTATTTAAAAACTTGGCATTAAACATCACAGATAATAGACCTGAGAGATATACAGAGTTATACATCCATTGGGTACAATCAAACATGATTAATATTCAACCCATTACATTGTGGAGAAGCTACCCAACACCCTAATATATTTTGGCTCTGTACCTCCAATAAGTCCAGTGATATGCTTGAAGGTAGTAACTGATACATACTCAAGTATTGGTATATTGGTATACTTATTGCACATACTAGTCCTATATAATTATTTTACTAGTGCAAATCAACTTCATAAGTATTTGATATCATTTTGAAGCCCTTGAAGAGGAGATTCCAAATATGTATACATGATATTCCTCACATCTCTAGTTGGTATGTCATTTGTAAATACATTTTCAAGTGAAAGTTGGAGTATCACCATGTTTAATATACCATTTAAAAGCTTCTGGAAAGCTGAATAAAAATAACTCACATTGATGTACAATGATCACATTTGAACAGCTGAAAACCAACATAACAGATCATATTTGAACACCATCATACAAATGATCAGTTTTGAACAGCTGAATACCAACCTATTGGATCATATGTGAATGTCGATGTACAAAATGATCACATTTGAATGGCTGAACACCAACCTATTGGATCATATGTGAACAATATGTGAACATTGATGTACAAAATGATCACATTTGAACAACTGAAAACCAACATATTGGATCATATGTGAATATTGCTGTACTAATGATCACATTTGATTGCTTTGTTCATCAAAAACTTTCTGATTTCTGATCACCTGGTTCAAATATCCCTCAGTTATTTGATCAGGTGTGGCTTGTACTTATGTCTCACTGACTCTATTCGTGCTGGGGCTATCTTGTGTATATTGGAGCTCAGTGTGAATTACAGTTCTCCCAAATTCCATCTTTCCCCATACGAAGTTTTGAAGGACATGCTATCAGAGGCCCTTGAGAAGACACCTACATCTGTAGAGATAGCCAAACTACTTTCAGAAAAATGGAAGTTCATGAAGGTGCAAAAAATGAGATCTACCAATTTGGTGACCCTGATTGATAGCCTGGTACAAGATTATTGCATGGTGATTGCTGACTTCATCGGATTTGCTATCATATCTAATATACATATATAGAAATTGGGTCTGCCAATGGCATTAAATGAAGATGCGCTGAACCTGCCAGTGCGATTTACACCACCACAGATTGAAAGCTCTCTGCCACCCAATGACTCTCTTGAAGAGTCAAATTATGGACAGTGCCAATTGACACATTCGGAGTCGGACTCCTCATCCGACCGGGCTGCAGAGCCCCCCAGTCCAATTGCAGAATCACTACCGCATGCTGCAGAAAGCTCTCAGCCACCCAATGACTCTGTTGAAGAGTCAAATTCTGGACAGCCCCAATCAACATGTTCGGAGTGGAACTTGTCATCATACTGGGCTGCAGAGCTCCCAAGTCCAGCTGCAGAATCTCTGGTTAATGTGGTGGAGACTCTGCCTCAGATTGTAGAGGCACCAATTATAACTGAAGTACACCCCCATCCGGAAGATTGCATTGTAAGATTTAACAATGGACCGGGCCTGACCACAGCAAATCCTAGGACTCAATGTGCAGAGTCCCCACCCCCGAGCGTTGAACTTCCGAAGGCATGGGAACCTCAGCCGAATCCAATCCAAAGTGAAAACTCCAAATGTCCCAATGCGACTACACAGGCTGTTACTGTGATACAAACACCTATACTGCAACCGAGTCAAACAATGTTCTGCCAGAGGTTGAGAAGACTGATTTGTTGTGTTAGTGATAAAAATATGATGCTCTGAGGAATTTTTGTATGTTCGTATGTATATAACATCTGTTACATACCATTTAGTTGACTATAAAGTGCCACATCACTAAAATTTAATAAAACTCCTGAGCACACACAACGGGTTATGATGGTTCATAACTATCATAATTTGGCGCGAGCTTGTGAGTGAAATCACAAGTGCTGTTCATTAATTTAATGCTGAGTGACGGCCACCTCGTTAATTCGGATGAGGAATCATAATCCGCAATGATCTTACAATTAAATCATCATTTGAGTAGATCTTACTACTGATTATAACTGATCGTGATTTACATGGGTGATGCTCAAAAAGAAATTGTAGAGTATGCAATGGTAACAGCCATTGCATACCCTACTAGAATATCTTATCTGTCAATGCCCATAGCTACAAGCACATACATAACATGCTACATACTAACTAAGTACACAACTGTAATACCTATACAACGAGACTAAGTATCAAAATCAAAGAAAGATCTGAAGTCCCTCAGAAGTAGTTAGCTGCAAGGGTAAGTAAGGAAGGAAGGAAAGAAATAATTTTTTTGTGTGAAGTTCAGGTGGTCTTTTATATGTGTGAGGGCCCCACTGATGAGGTCACCTTCGTGTGGTCTTGGAGACTGAGCTTCGGGCATGAACCTGAGAGAAAACTTTAGCTCCACTACCTGATGTTAGGTCAATAAACAAGTCAACCACTGAAAGGAACATAGTAGTTACACAACTTGTAATCATATAAGTAAAACCTGAGTGGACCTATTACACAAATGTACCTTGCAACCTATCATGTGAACATTGCAACATTGCACCAGACTTGTAAGGGTACCACAATAAGCACATGTACATTACAATCCCTGACAAATGTTGCTCCAATATTGTGGGTGGATTATGTGCCTGCTATCATCTCGCTTGATGCTCATGACCTGTTTGCTTAGTTGCGGTAAGATCATAACAACTCGTAATCAATGGTGAGTCAGAGTAATCTGAGTGTCTGGTTATAATTCCCATAATCATTGAGGAGGCTGCAAACATTTTGCTGATGCAGCTTCAGGCCAAGTTATGCATTTGTAGGATTTCGTTTCGTTGTATTTATGCATTGAATACAAGTTAGCAGTGCTTATGTATATGGAGGGAATTTGAACAGTCAGTTTCCTAGAAGGCCAGTTATAATTTGACGAGCACGAGCCTATTCACATCAAGTAAGTAAAAGAGTAATCCGGATACTGGGTTGACAGTGATAAGAAGTGTAGTGGAAAGGCGTAAGCAGAGGAGGTGCACCCTGGTACCTTCAACAATTCGATGATAAACATCCATCTAGTTGGCTGGTAGCCAACGATCATTGAAGTTTTTGGCAGGCTTTGGGCGACAATTGGGCGAGCTACAGAGTCGCAAACCATGGGAATGTTTCTGAAGATGGCGATAGCTTCGGTGCCAAACATCCTATCATTAGCTTCTCACTGCTCTCCATCAACATTTCACTGCATCAGGAAAATGCAAATTTACTTTGGGACTTTCAACCACTTTTCAACTTGTCTGATGGCATCAAAAAGTCGACAATTCCCCAAGCCAGTGCCCGAGCATTGCAATCTAATGACTACATGAACTTGTATTTATGTTGACACCTCCAAAATTTGTGCATATATAGACATAATGTAATGATTTAGAATCTCACCAATTTTTGTGGCAGAAGAACAATTTCATTGCTTTATGTCGAATAAATTAGTAAAGAATGAGCTCAGTTACCCATCAAAATGCGGGTATTTTTCTCTTCCACAGGCTTCTCGGAACAGAAATTAGTATACATGTTAAGAATACCTCTGAAAGTGTCAATGTAAAATTTCAGCTCAAATGGACATGTCTGTGGAACTTGAGACAAGAAATATCCTAGTACTTTATGCTTGTTGGAGTCAGTCAGGCTGATCGGCTAGAGCAACTTTTGATGAAAAATACCCTAACTTTGGGCTTGGGCACTTTGGGACTTTTTGGACTTGTACAAGTCAAAAAAAGTCCGAAAAAGGCCCAAAAAGTTTTTTTGCGTTTTCCTGATGCATTCAATCCAAAGCTCAACCGTCGTTTAGATTTACAACACTATCTACGTGCTATGCGTATAACGACAGCGCACAGCTGGAAACTAGTTGCGGCCGCCCACTGTCATTTGGCATGTGATGATGAAAATGGATGTTGGTAACAATGCAGTACTTACGTCTACTGCGATTTTCTTCAGCTGTTCTTGCTTGTTGGAGTTACATCTGGTACATCGAAGTACAGCACTCCAGCGCACTTCCGTAATTGCTAATTATCTTAGTAATTACTTACAAACATCGGAATTACTTTAGTACTAGAATGTAGACACATATTCTTTGTAGTATAAAAGTCCTCTGTAAGAGGCATACTTAATTCTAAGTTCTTCACTCATATCATCCACTGCGCAATATATTTACAACATTGCTAACAATGCGAACAGCTCTCTGATATCCAGCCTTACCACATCCTCAAGTACTTCATGCAAACTTCGCCCATGAATTGGCTTCACCCAGATCAATACCTATTATCAACATGTAAATCGACCACTCACCCTACTTACTCGAAAGACGACCCTCCTCGACTTCAACACCTCTTACCCTCTCACACTGTAAGGCTCGTTACGCTCACTCTTCATTGATTCATCAATCATCTGCACGATGCGCTGTCCCAGATGTTGACGACATTCAAGCTAAACGGGAATTGAGGGTCCCAGGAGGGCTGCATATCGCAGATCAAAGACAGGTGTCAAAGCCACCCTGGCTGGAATGGTGAAGGCGGGCATAGGGTACTGGATGGAGGGCGAATGGATTTGGTAGGGGCAGTTGGAAGTTGGGTCTGATGATGAAAGGTTCCCTTGGTGTGGTGGTGGCGGTTTTACAAGGCCGGTGTACCACCTCACAATCCCCTATCACATCGGTTCCCACCCTAGCTCATGACCGCCTGAGGACAACCAGTACTCTAAGACTTGCCCTATCGTTCTCCATCTCCATCTCCCTCTCGCCCTATCTCTCCTGGACACTTCGCATGTGGCCTCGAATGCAAACACTGAGATGCGGGAGTCTGGTTGACCCTACCTGACATGCGAATCCAACAAGTCCACTATGAAGACACTAGTTAGCATGGGGAATATCATTAGCAATGGTATACGAGAGCTCTTGGGGGAGTAAAGGTCTGTAGCTTTGGAGGAGGTCAACCTCAATGTCTCTGGATGGCTCTAGTTCATGTCGAACCCCAAATCATGTTCGCATTCAGCCCTTGGAATTCAACTGCACGAACGATTGCAGGGAACAGGGGTGGACTGACCTGCATTCCTCACACACCACCTCCCTTCCTTCTCCGTCTCCCCACTAAGCCCCAACCTATCTTCAGTCCCTCCTCGCCATTCCAGTATCATCCATAATGACGTCTACTCTGCTCATCTACAGCTGTTCGCTGCTGTAGTCCCTACTCCCTATTTCGAACTTCACATCTGTGCCTACCATGCTACCTTGGCCACTCAGGGAGCCTAGTCTTTGGAACTTGGCAAATTGTTGGGATCCCATTGGATCCAGTTCACAGGTAAGCTCATCGTCCAATCCAGATATCTGACACACATGTTGACCTAAAGTCTAGTGACGATCATTGAGCTGATGGTCGCATTGCATCTTCCCATCCCTCCTACCGGTGGCATATGGGGCCACAACACATGGCAGCTGGATCGCCAATTCATGAATCATGAGCTGCTGGTGATGTGTCTGTCGTCCTTGGTGGGCTGCTTAGCCTGTACTGTTGCTATGTCGCACTTTCAATGTGTCACGCCAACCCCATAATATGGGATCCTGGTGAAGGTCCAGTAATACATTCGACTGTGACATGTGCAAGATGGGAGGGGGTGAATGACTTGGAAGGGAGCGGGCTTTCTAGTGTACTGATAGAGAGGGAGATAGAGTTGGGGTTGGGGTTGGTTGGATGGCTTGGACCAGTGATGGTGCGGATGCTTCATGCTAGAGGTTTCTCGAATATTCGTGATGCACCATCCTCTTCGATGTCCTACCTCACTCATATTCTGTATGCACCATAGTGGTTGACATCGATATCTTCTCCCTTGTCCTTGCTCGTCTCCTCGACACTTCATAGCTTCACATGCGGACTTGAGGGCAAGCACTACCAGATGATGATCCTAACTGACACATGCCGTTCTTCGCCGGCATGACTACCAGGCCTCTTGAACTCTCGCACTGCACGCTTGCCTCTTCATAACATCTTCCCAGAATGACATCTGTGAAGCAGAGTTCAATTCAGGAAGATGGTCAATGGAGCGGTTTTGGGTGCTTAGGGAAGTGGGAAGTTTGGAACTCGAGGATGTGCTTTCCAACGGGGGCAGGCTTGGCAGTTCGTGGCACATGGGATCTTGCAACCCTCGCTCAATGGATCTCCTCATCAGTGATCTCCACTCGGGGGCTGGTTGTATATGCTAGAAGAAACCCTGGCTTTCAAATAGACACATTCAGGGATGATTTTTGTGGGCACAGAAAATACAGAAAAGGATGGAACTCTTCTGGAAGCACATCATTTTCAGCAACAAATTGAAATTCAATCTTTTCAGTTCTGATGGGAAATCTTACTGCTGTAGATGTCCCGGATAAGCTCTACTGGACAGGAATTTGAAGAAGACTGTAAAGCATGGTGGTGGAAGTATCATGGTATAGGGATGCATATCATAGTATGGAGTTGGCAAGCTACATCACATTGAGGGAAAGATGAATGCGGAGAAGTACTGTGGGATATTGGAGGAATCCTTCCTAGGAACATTGTCCAAGCTCAAGAAGTCCAGCCGTTACATTGTTTTCTAACAAGATAATGATTCTAAGCATACATCCAAGCTTGCTACTGAGTGGTTCAAGGACAACCACATCTGTGTTCTTGACTGGGCACCATCCTAGCCGGACCAAAGCATCATAAAAAACTTGTGGAACCACTTGGATCGCTGTGTGCGACAGCGCACGCAACAACCTCATAATTGTGACAAGTTATGGCAGATTTTGCAGGAGGAATGGGAGAAAATAGACATTGGATATGTCCGCAAATTATATCAGTCAAATCCCAATAGAGTCGCTGTGCTTTTGCATGCTAAGGGAAAATATACAAAATACTAACAGTCTATAATGAATTTGAGGCACTACAATCATTGTCTGTCTCACAGAATCCTCATCTTTCTACCTTTATTTTCGCAAAAAATGCGACCTCATGTTTCAGTCTATTTTTGTGGCTTAACACAGTTTATACCTAATTATATTGTACATGCATATACTTAACATCGTTTAATGCAGTTCACAAGTTCTTTGAAGAGAATCGGTGCAGTGGAAGAGAAGTTAGGCCAGTGTGCGAGGAGGCAAAGGGAAAATTGATGGCATGCTCATTCTTTTTGCATGCCACTGTACTACCACATCCGTCTCGCATTGTCATTGTTGAACACTGTCTTCAACATGAACTTTCCTATCTGCCCCAGCTTCACTGTGTCCTCTGACTTATCGCTCCCATGATGCTACTTTCAACAACTACAGTCCCAAATGCAGGTGCTACCTAATACTACTTGCTCAAAGGGCCAAGATGTCATATGCACGATGCCCCGGGAGTCGGAAGGGAGTGGAGGAGGCATTTCTGATGGATGGATTGGAAAGAGTGTGTCCATAACATCACCATTCGTTCCATCTTTCCTGATCCTACAAGCTACAGCCCGAAGCTGCCACTGGATATGCCAATAGCCATTGTCATGGATATCGATGTGAACATCCGGGACCTACAAAGTGCGACTCACTCAGATGTCACACACACTCACACTCACCCATACACACTTGTGATTTCCCTCCCACACTGACGCTCAACCCACCACACTGATGCGCACCCTCCCACACTGGCTCTCACCCTCCCACACTCACTGCCCTCTGGAGGTTCGGCTCGTCTGATAAGTGACTTAGCTTAGGGCTTATCATAGTATGGTGTTACCGGTATTAGTAGGTCACGTGATATTTAAATTTTTTAGAAGTATTCTAAGTGAAAATAAGTCCATAGTACTACAGTATAGTAGTAGTAACAAGTTAATTCAGTCTGCCTTCTACATTGCTTCCAATTGAATACAGTTTCACCAACTTCACCTTCAAGACAGTGCTTATCATATAAGGGAGCTTTCTGAACATGAAGGACTTCATTACGCGGAACAAATCATTAAGAGCAAGTATTAGAATAACCGGTACGAAGTGTAAAAGAATGCAACCAAGAAGGAATGAACTCTTGATCTCACCAAAGTCTTACATCACCTTAACTTAACTGTTATACAACGGACCATTAATAACGTCTGGGAATTGATGTTAGTTATCCCATCAAAAGTGTTCATCTATGTCACTGTCTTGAATGTATTGGTTTGAAGTAACGAGTCACTGAATCCAAGGGCTTGAGTAGCTTCAAGGTCTGCATTCATGCAAGTGAGGTTTCCACCTGGTGTAAGCCTCTTGAAGCCAAGTGGTGTTCCAGTCATATCACGAATGAAATTCTGAAACTCGTCGAAAAGCCACTTGTAGAGTTCCCGGTCCTGTCTGTTCGTATAAAAGCGGCCAATCATTACAGCTATTAATAGGCGAATACAAAAAAGCTGGAGGCAGAGCTTTACGAGTTACGCAAACTTCTGTAAGAGCCAGTCACAGTCAGTGATTAGACGAGTACAGTAGTGGAACCAACTTACTATACACCGAATGCTGCTCATTTCCGAGTCAGGCGCAGCCAAGGTGTAGCTGTGCTTGAGCTGTGTGATATTCAGTGACAAAATAAGTACATAGGGGATGGTGATGGAGGGTGGTAAGGAGCGAAATGCATTGACAGCATTACAGTTGGACGCTGCTGTTGGACGTTGGTTGGACGTCAGACATTGGTAAGTAATAGAAGTCGGTTGCTTGGTAGTACCTAAGACCCCTTTCGGATCACTGGGGAAGGGTTAGGGGAACCCACCAAAATCCATCAAATTTAGCCTGGAGTGGGTTAAGCTCTGGGGAAGGCTCTTCCCCTCCCCATTCCATGTAAAGTAGGCATTCGGATGAGCTCCGGGGAGGGGATCAGAAAGGATCACAGGGGAATTGCGTGACAAATTATGCATTATGGTTGCCGACCAGTATCAGGTTTGTTTTGAAAACTCATTTGAGATTTGGCTTTGGCATTATCGGATTCCCAGGCTTTACCATACAGCACTAACTGTTTGCTCACCATTCGCCGCCCACCCGCTCATCGCCTCCTGCCTATCTGCTCGCCATCAATGCGTGCCCCACACTTTTTTCCATATCCAGTTGCTTCACTTCATCGGTGATAAATTGATTGTGTCTGTTTCTCCACTCCCGTCATCACTGTACTCGACAGTGAGCACACAATTCATTATTTCTTGCTCTGTTTTCACACATTTTACTTCGGTTTTTTTGTGAGTTAGATTATATACTGTCCTTCATAACATACCAACATATTTATCTACGCACTAGACTATACAAAATACAGAATATCCGAAATCATAATAATAGGTCCTCTATACATGTAACATCTTACTTCCATCGTACATTCTACCCTCATATAACTTATATCACTGCATGGAAACTATTGTAATGGAACAGGAATTCCCTGCCGCACAAACATAGTCTCGCTGAATGTAACGTTAACTGTATACATGACAGAAAAAGGACATAGGGCACCTGTAAAGGTGGTGTACATGACTTGTATTCTGAAACCTATTGTAGATAAATTTATTTGAAGTATTTACGCGCAGAAACGGATCCAGAAAGAAGGAAATTGTGTGCTCACTATCGAGCACGATGACGGCTGGAGTAGGGAAAGGACTCGATCAATCCATCATCGATGAAGCCGAGCGACCGGATATGGAAAATGTGTGGGGCGCGCACTGATTGTGAGCAAATAGGCGGGGTGCGGGGTGGATAATGGTGGGAAAGGGGTGGGACAGCAGTCGGTAATTGCTTACTCAAACCTGGGAATCCGATAATTCCGAAGCCACAGGCAAAACCTTTTTCAAAACAAACCTGATACTGGTCGGCAACCGTACAAATCCCTCATTTACCACGGTTCCTGTTGCTACGGAAACCAATAAATCAAATGAAATATGTATAAACCATATAAGCATTTACATCATTATTGGAAATGATTTTGGAATTGCTGAGAAATAAAAAGTAATCCAAAGTACTCTTCTTGAAAGTACATTTACAATTGAAGCTGCCTGTAAAAGTAGTCAAAGGCTTCAATTCCCATAAAATCTCTTCAATAATACTTTTACGAAGGAAATCCTTTCAAAAATCCGTCACCAGCCAACCAAAAGTTAAAGTTGCAATAACGGGTGTTTAAGTACTTATCGAGTGGAAATAAACAAGATTTAGGACCAAGTCTGGACCAGGTTGCCGCCCTAGGCTGTTGACCAATTGGAAGGCATGTGGTTTGATGTGACCAATTGAAACATCACGCCTGGCAACAGTAGTAAATAGCCCTTCCCCTCCCCCGAGCGATCGTTCCCACGGACAATCCTTCCCCTAACCCTTCCCCTAAGCTCTTCCCCGGTGATCTGAAAGGGGCCTAAGTCTCCTAGATCCGGTACGGGCCTCGGGGCCGGTTCCGAAGGTATTCAAAATAAACAATGACATTGACAACGCGTTGAAGTTGATATCTGTCACGTGATAAGTAATCAACAAACTTTCGGAATCCGAATCGTAAACTTCGGCTCACCGCCAACCTGCTGCCGCCAACTCACCGCTCTTCACTTACCTTGGTCCTCCTTCCCTCCACCTGCCACTCTCGTTGCTCCACCACTCATCTTACCTTGGTCCTCCTTTCCTCCACTGGATATCTCATGCATTACCGTCTATTATGTTGGTTATGGTTGGGTTTCTCTGCAGGGCCTGTTTCCAGCCTTTACCGTCGCAGTTGTCTGGACCTCAAAGTAGCATGAACTTGTTTTAAGGCTACGCAAGGGTAAGTACGTTTGTTTTTACTACCTGCCTCATGTTTCTGACTATTATTACCTTTTAGACTGTACCAAGGGCTACGCAGCAGGGTTACCTCTTGGTTGCTCCCTTTTGTCCCTCATCTCTCAGCATCTCCCCTTGCCTGCGATGTGATTTAAACCCCGGTTGTCACAGAATCCCAGCTACGTAAAGCGAACACTACCCATTTTACCAACACCACAGCTATGGCCTACCATATTCATCCATGTCGATGTCGAAGGCTGCGCTCTCGGAGTCTCTGGATCCATGCCACTGGTGAGTACATCGGTAGCCTTCATCCCCACCCTTCCTCTTGAATGAAACGAACTTCACCCCATGCACCTACCGGTGTCAAATGCTACAGTGCATCAGCTACCATGGTAAACACGTACTCTCACCACAGTGCTCACCTTGCCGCGGCCCGGCAACACCACTGCAATGGTATCACCTCAGCATTTCACGGTGCTCATTAAGACCGCAATGCCTGCACCGCGATATGGTATCAATGAGACAGCCTCAACAAAACACTAACCGCTAGAATAGACACATGATCACTTCAATAATGAATGTAATTACCATTTCTCCAGGTTTTGCCTATCACAGTGGACATCCCACATCATCTCAATGAACTTACCATTCGTCTACTAAGTACATCATGTAATTATCTCTTATGGGCTTTCATAATTTGAATTTCCAGTTTATCTATCTGTCTGATGTGTCTGATCATTATATTTGTATTATTCGTTGAGTTTATTTTATCTTCATTCCGAATCATGTAAGTATGTAATGTAGACTGCTATGTAATGCAATGCATGCTGACACATCTTCTGTTGCATTTAAATTACATATTAACAACCTTGAAAATTGTGGAACAGCGAGAAAGTTACGTGAAACCCCTCAAAAAGATAATGTCAGAGTGAAAAGTCACGCGGAAAATTGAGAAAGTCGCGCGGACAACCAGGAAAAGCTGCGCTGATGACTGGGAAAGTAGTGTGTAAAATGTCCTGAGAAAGTAGCGCTACCGAATAGAAGTAGCGCGCGTTTGATTAAATGTGCACTTTGAACGCCATATTTCCCCGCTGAGGTGGTAGTACTGCGCGACATATCAGTTTCAGCATTGCGACAGAATGTCCTTGTAAGTTCCTGATCAAATATAGTTCTTGATATATATAGTGTCACTCACCACTAATCCCCAACTGCGGCCACTTGGAATCAATCTGTGTATTTACTATAACAGGATCATACCGCCCCAGAATCCGATCCACACATGCATCACTAAAATTTAACAAAGCTCCTGAGCGCACACAACGGGTTATGATGGTTCATAACTATCATAATTTGGCGCGAGCTCGTGAACGAAATCACGAGCACTGTTCATTAGTACTGAGTGACGGCCACCTCAATAACTCTGATGTAAAATCATAATCCTAGACAATGTTACGGTTGAATCAGCATTTCATCAGATCATACTATTGCTTATAACTGATCGTGATTTACGCAGGTAATGCTCAAAAAGAAATAGTAGGGTATGCAATGGTAACAGACCATTGCATACCCTACTATGTGGTAATATTATCAGTCTATCTATGCCCATAGCTGCAAGCACATATAACATATAGCTAACTAAGTACACAACTGTAATACATATACAAGTAGACTAAGTATCGAAATGAAATGATATCCAAAGAAAGATCCGAAGTCCCTCAGAAGCAGTTAGGTAGACGCAAGGGTAAGGAAGGAAGGAAAGAAATAATGTTTTGTGTCAAGTTCAGGCAGTCTTTTATATGTATGAGAGCCCCACTGATGAGGTCACCTCCGTGCGGTCTTGGAGACCGAGTTTCGGGCATGAACCCGAGAGAAAACTTTAGCTCCACTACCTGATGTTAGGTCAATAAACAAGTCAAACGTTGAAAGGAACACAGTGTACGCAACTTGTAATCATATAAGTAAAACCTGAGTGGACATATTACACAAATGTATCTCGCAAGCTATCATGTGAACATGGCAACATAGCACCGCACTTGTAAGGAAACCACCACAATCACATGTACATTACCATCCCTGACGAATTTTGCTCCAATATTGTGAGTGGATTATGTGCTTGCTA